>JACEFZ010013120.1:0-15464 GCA_014155875.1 Cepaea nemoralis
TGACTTGACCTCTGTGTCTACCCTTTAGCCTCAAAGTTAATCATGGACCGGTTGCAGCCTACACAATGTCCATTCCTATCGTTCCTCACTAATGCACAAGTCCTTTATAGTGTGTACACAGTTATTAATGTTAATTGTTAATGTACTTGATCCTCACTCGTGTCTATCTAGCCTCAAGTATCATGTCTTGTGTTCTATTACACGAGATTATATCACACTAGGTAACTATTATAATTACTGTTTTCAGTTAGTTACTACTGTCCGATGCTGTGTGGTGCATCAGTAATCATCACCCTCTTTGGTGAATCATCTTCCTTCTAGCTTTAGTTACGTTCAGTAAGAAATTTTATTGACTGTTCCACTGGTGTTCTTCCGAATGGGATTTGAACCTTTCCTAAAAACTTGTTGAGTTTCCTCGGATCTGGTAGGGAACCTAGGATAGAAACAACACATCTGGTGATAGTACTAGTCACTGATCCTATCGGCTGAGTGTAAGCCTATTGCCTTGCTTAATGATCTATAGCTAACTAAACTATGTCATAGAGCAGATTAGCTACCCACCTAGGGCCGAATCAGGCTATGACAAAGAAAGACCCATACAGAGTGCAAAACCCCAGCAGGCAATTCCCCCGTCTCCCAATTATCCCTCATTACTCGATTCTTAACTAGCATAGCGTATCACCACTACCCTACTCTATTCTTAACTAGCAGAGCTAATATCACTATTCTACTCTAACTAGTTTCCACTAACAGTGCTAATCATCACACTATAGTTTTAACAAGGCTACAGTCTATATTAATTAGAACTAATAGACTATATTGACTACCTTATGCAAAAACCGCCTCATTCCCGGGATGGCTACTACACTTTGCCATAACGACACATGCTAGTTAATGTTAAATTTATCTAACACTGTAGAGCTCTCCCACAAACACGTCCATCATAATTCCACGGTTTTGGTCAACTCTGTTTCTCCCAATCATGGTTTATGGCAAAACCTCTAAAATGGTCACGTGACATGGTTGATGTCCTGCAAGTGTTATTTGGGGGCATATCATCCATTGTCAAGAATTGATTTTCTCCTGTCTAGTCACTGTCAAAGTTGTCATCACTTGTTTAGACTCCCCCAACAAACTAACGAGTTACTGTATGATCCCAACAACAGTTTTTCCCAACAAGCTGCCAGTCTTCTTGATGTTCCGGAAACTAAGAATTGACAGAGGTACGGTGTACTTCCGTGCTGAGTACTTCCGTTTTCCCTCTGATATGTTTATGACTGTCAAAGTGATGTATGATTCAGCGCACTCACTTCCTCTATACCTCTGCTACTGTTAATTTTTGTCCGACAGGTGATGGCCAACATCCGATTGCCACTATGATCCCCCGGGCTCCATCTGCATTCAAATGTTGACAAACTGTCAAGGCGTTGTCGGGATTCGTCTCCCTTACTTCCGAGTGTGGCCAATCCGTCAACCAGATGTACAAGTACAGCTGTTATTTATGCCCGACCTGTTTGGAAATACGTGCAGCCCCAACTATGAATGTTTTCTCTGTATTAGTTGAAACACTTGTTGCTTAGCAGATAGTCCGGTTAATCAGAAAGCCTCCCTAACAATCAGCTGGGTAAACGCACGGTTTCATTTTGTGGCAGAGCCCAGGTTAATTTAAAAATCCATCTGGATTCGAGATCTAACCCCAGGCCACCGGGACGACAGGCAAGCGTCTAGCCATTTCGCTACCGTTGCTCCCGACATGAGGTTTTGCTCTGTATACCAGCTGGAAATATATTCTTTCTTTATTGCATGTAGGCGAGAAGCGGCTTAGAAGTACAGGTGCACTCCTAACTTCGAAGAAGCCAAATTCGAATCCAAATGTGGTCAATATCTACAAAATATATTGCCATTATAGCATGTAATAAACCCCACCTTCATCGCGGCATCGGCGCTGGTGCGAAGCGGTTACGGACGCAAGTCGCAATCCCGCATACCGCGTTCAAAACACAGCTGCGGACAATTTGGAAGCAGCCCACCTTGCACTGGTTTTAATACTATGGTATGGATGCCAATCGTTCGGAAAACAATGACAACTACTACACGTAAACCTGCCAAGAAATCCAAACAGCCCCCCCCCCCCCCCCCCCCCCCCCCCGCCCTTTAAAAAAAAATGCTGGATTTGATTGTACAGGATCTACAACGAACTTATCACGGCACGCTAAAAAGTTTTGCGATTTCTTGCAATGTCTCCTGTCTCAAGCCCAATGTGTCTGCTATGTGTTGTCTCCATCTCTATGCTGGTCGACCAGCAGGAACAACACTTTTCCATCAGTGTTCTTCCAAAGCTAATGTAATCTTTAAAAAGATCAACTTTTGAGACACGAGTATTTCAGTTTCCAAGACCAGATGCTGTCTATGACTCTATGAGTCAATATTCTTCGTGGTACAGGTCTAGTAGAATGAGGTGTTTTACTTTTCCTTGACTCAATATATTCTAAACACTTGCCGGTAATAAGTAAGCTCAAAAGCCGCCCCGTATAGATCAGACAAGGACAATCTTAACATAGTGCACACACTCCGTAGCACCGGAGAGGTGCGTGAATACCAGAATAACACATGTTAGAAACATTCACTTATGCTGAGCTTCTCATGTTACAAAGTATCCTGATCAGCGGTCTATTGGGCTTGCCCTGTTAATTTCCAACTGCCAAGTGCTTTCCAAATGTGCAGCGTGTACTTGGATCCTGGAAGTTTTCTGCCCATGTCCGAGAAAGCCAGATGTCATATCATAGGATCACGGGGCGGGCGGGGGGTGAGAGAGGAAGGGGGGGGGGGGTATTTAGCGTATGTCATCCTTTTATTGATTGTAAAAACCCACAGTTCACACTGTGAACTGAAGGAGACGTAGACGAGCTAGATGCGGACGTCGTAGCATCCCAGCCACTTCGCCGCTCACGACCCACATTTATTAGTTTAAAGTTTTGCTATTTTAGGTAGAACCAGTTAAGCAGTTGGTACTTCTATAATGTGATTAGACTGTATTCCTACATGTATAGTCCAGTGTGCTCTTCTACATAAATAGTCCAGTGTGTACTTCAACATGTATATAGTACGGTGTACTTCTAGATGTATATTACAGTACATAGTATATAGCAGTGGTTCTCAACCGGTGGGGAATTCCCCCCCCCCCCGGGGTAAATTTTAGGGTTTCCAGTAGGGGGGGGGGATTAAGATTATTTCAAGATCGCGTTAATACAAGAACCGATTACTTGATATTGTTTTTCCCTCCATACTTTACGGTTCTGTACTTCTCGCCTTTCTGAAATTCGTTTTATAAAGTAAGTACACCCGCAAATCACGTTTTATATACATGTCTAGACTTGTTCTAGCATGTGTTATTAAATTTAGCTTCCGTTTTTACGTATACTATGTAGGGGCGGGGTTGTGGGAGGGGGATTTATAGGGAGGAAATACGAAAGGGGGGAATGCCATTCTGAACATATGGTGAAGGGATACTTGGGCCAAAAAAGGTTGAGAACCACTGGTATATAGTATAGTGTTTACACGCCTTACCCTAGTACAAGGAAATGCAATCTAAAGACACAATGTCATGGCAGGGCAGACCGGGTCTAAGCCTTGGTCGGCAACTGGTCTAGGATCGAAGCTCCCACAGGCGGACAGTTAGAGCATTGATTTTCCTGAACCGGCAGCTACTGCACCTTGCCTAGTCCCAGATGTAGCGGTGTTACCTTTCCTCTGGAGTCAACTAGGCAGGCCGATAGAGAGATCATACTGTGTGGGCAAAACATGGTCTCTACAATTCAGCCAAGGCTTTGTGCTGTAGATAGGTATAACATTCGCTACCGCCATGGATTGAGATTGTTGTGGCTTGTTAGAAGCACAATGTGATAAACTATCATCTGTCAAGACGGTAAGGTGCCAGTGACATATATAGTATAAGCTTGTATTCCTTAATTTACAATCTATTTTGTATGATAAAAATATATTAGCAGTAAATGACAGTTTTTTTTACAGACAGACATATAGAGTACACTTTGCATTCATACATTTAGAGTAAATTTGTTTTTACTAAATACAGAGTCGAGTTTGTACTCGTCGATTATCTGCAGGATGTCGGCCTATCCTGTTGTATTTTATGATAAACTTGATGGCATGTTACCGCCACTAAGTGGACATTTATTGCAGCATAAACTGAACATACGTTATGGCAAAAATACAATGATTTATAGTAACAACAATAAAATGGAGCAATAGGATGATATATATGTGGGTCAGTGTATACTGATAATGGTTACTGTAAAACAGTTATCTAAGCTCTGCATAGAAGGCGCAGAATTAGTATATTTATTCTCTACCTTACTAATAATAGTCGATTAGAGGTATATAGTTTTAAGAATTCACATGCAGCAAGTCACCACTCCGTGCTCATTTATCATGTGCCATACCGATAAGCGTCGGCAGTCATGTTTCGCCATCTCACTCGATCACTAAAGTCGCTGATCAGCTCAGTGTTCTTGTCTCGACCATACCACGTGGTCAAGCCATCCAGGTATTCACTTCTCTGTCTTCCCCTTGTTCTCTTCCCCTCGATCCTGCCAGTTTTCACAAAGTTCTCCAATTTATTTCTTCTCATAACATGGCCAAAATATTTTGACTGTCCACGTCTAATGTCTCTAATCATTGTACGATTTTCATTTATTTCTGATAGGACTTGGTCATTGTCCGTGCTAGCGAAGTTGATAGCGAACTGCGCGAGTAGTGTCACGAGCACTGTCGAACGCCGGCTTGCCGCCTGGGCTCATCGCTTGCCAAATTGAGGGAAAGACTGGTCAGCTGTTCCTCCTTGATCCCAAGTACATAAAATATGATCGGCGCTATCACATCACAGACCCACCCGGGAAGGCTAACTCGGACAACAGACGCCCGCTAAAGTCGGATGTGTCGACTTAATCAATCAATCAATCAATCATGTGCCATGCCGGAAAGCGTGGGCGGTCATGACTCGCGATTTCACTCGATCACCAGAGTCGTGGATCAGCTCAGTGTTCTTTTCTTGTCCATGCCATGTGGCCAAGCCATCCAGATATTTTCTCTCGGTCTTCCTCCTTGGTCTGTTCCCTTCGACCTTGCCAGTTGTCACTAAGTTCTCGAATCCATTTCTTCTCATAACATGTCAAAAATTTTTGGCTCTCTACGTCTAATTTCTCTAATCAGTTTACGATTGTAATTTGTCTCCTGTAGTACTTGATCATTGATTTTTCTGTCTGTCCATGGTATTCTTAAGGGCGCAAATAAAACAGGCACAACGCAAAAACGTCCGAGTGGGAGTGTAATGTTCTTCGAAGCACCCGGGAAGATAACCCGGTCAACAAACACCCGCAGAACTTCCTAACCGAAAGCTCGCAGAGTTGAAATCGGCTGCAGACTGACCGTTCCTGGTTTTCGTGGGGAGCGGCCGGTAGCGAACGAAATACCCATTATACGGAAATGAGGAAGTGAAGCAGCCATGCGCAGGCCTGTTCCTCTGTGTGGATCTAAATGGTGGACAATGAGTCACTAAATGGTGAAGAAATTGTAGGCAGTGAGCTGCGTGTAGCCTGTTCCTCTGTGTGGATCTAAATCGTGGACAGTGAGTCTCTAAGTGTTGAAGAAATTGTAGGCAGTGAGATGCGTATTGCCTGTTTCTCTGTGTGGATTTAAATGGTGGACAATGAGCCACAAAATGGTGAAGAAATTGTAGGCAGTGAGCTGTGTGGAGCCTGTTCCTCTGTGTGGATCTAAATGGTGGACAATAAGTCACTAAATGGTGAAGAAATTGTAGGCAGTGAGCTGTGTGTAGCCTGTTCCTCTGTGTGGATCTAAATGGTGGACAATGAGTCACTAAATGGTGAAAAAATTGTAGGCGGTGAGATGTGTGTAGCTTGTTCCTCTGTATGGATGTAAACAGTGGACCATGAGTAACTAAATTGTGAAGAAATTATAGGCAATTAACTGTGTATAGCCTATTCCTCTGTATGGATGTGAATGGTGGATAATGCGTCATTATGCGGCGAATAAACCGGATAGGTGGAAGAAAGACATTAGTTTTCTGTAGGAAAACGCTGGGCAAGCGAGACAGGGGAAGACAGATACGTGTGTAAGTGGAAAGCTTATTCAGTTCTACACCAAATAATACTACAAGCAATGCCGACTTCACCAAAGTATCAGATACTAGAGAGAATTCTATAGAAGTGAACAAATACCGAATGTTTACACTAGATTTAGGCATTCGAGGAGATTTTGTCTAGTATTCCATTCCACTATTTCAAGTAGCTTATGATAATCTGTGTGTTGATGTGTGGTATAATTTTCAACAACAAATTGACATAAAGCAATGAGCAGCCAATTACTAATACCAATCATTGTTCGAAATGTACCCGTAACAAGGATGTCGTAAAACGACAGTATTGGGTGGCTATGCTAAGAGCTTGGGAGTAGCAGTAGCGTAATAACTAGGACGATTGCTTGCTGGTCTGGTGGTAATGTGTTCGAATCCCTTTGGAAACGGGATTTATTTTTATCACCCAGGGCTGGGTCAGCATAGAATGAGTACCAGGACATTTCTTGGGAAGTAAAGGCTGCTACTTTGATATTGACCACATCACCCACGCAATCTTCTTCTTCAGCGTTCCGAGCCATTGAGGTTCTTTGCTGCAGATACAATCCGTCTCCATTCGTCTCTCTGGTGGACCTTCTCTTGCCAGTCGTTGATTCCAAGTGCTTGTAGGTCTGTATATGTATTATCTCTCCACCGCCTTCTTGGTCTACCTCGGGGTCTACGGTCATTTATTTCCTGAGTGTAAGCGAGTTTTGTTTCCCTATTATCTTCCATTCTTTCTATATGCCCCAGCCATTGTAGTCTATTAGCCTTCATGATACCAGTGATTAGCGGGGACTTAAACAGATCATAAAGGTCTTTGTTACTTCTTCTTTTCCACTCTCCACTTTGTGTATCCCTAATGGGTCCAAAGATGCGTCTTAAAATTTTGTTCTCAAAGGTTTGTAACAAGGCTTCGTCTCCTTTCGTTGTACTCCAGGTTTCAGAGCCATACAGCACAACTGGTCTGATCAGTGTTTTGTATATTGTGATTTTGGTGTTACGAGATAGCGCCTTTGATTTTAGTAGATGTTGTAGTGCATAGTATATCTTATTTCCAGAGTTGATTCTAGTTTGTATTTCTTCCTTATGATGTTGGAGCAGTTGAAGATTGTACCCAGGTATTTGTATGTTTCCGTTCTTTTAATGGTCATATTATCTATTTGTATGTGGCCAGAGTTTTTAGCCATTCCGTCTCTTGAAATTACCATATATTCTGTCTTATCTTGTTTGATAACCAGCCCCATCTGTTGGGCTTTTTCCTTTAAGTGAGTCAATATTTCCAATGTCTTTTGTTCACTTTGTCCCTATAATATCTATATCATCTGCATAACCAAGCAGCTTGGATAGTTCCTCCAATATCACATTCCTCCTTTACCTTCCTTACAACTTTCTCTAGAGCCAGATTGAAGAGTAGCGGCGATAGTGCATCACCCTGTTTCAAGCCAGATGTTATTTGGAAGGGATCTGATTTCCTGCCTTTATATGTTACTATATTATAAGTATCTTCCATGCATAGTCTGGTCATGTTGATTAACTTCCTTGGTATTCCAAATTCCTGCATAGCATTCCATAGACTATTCCTATGGACACTATCATAAGCCTTTTTAAAATCCACAAAAATGTTATGGAGATCTCTTTTATATTCCCAATTTTTCTCGGCTATTTGTCGTAAGATAAATATCTGATCTATTGTTGATCTGTTTTGTCTAAAACCCGTCTGGTAGTCACCTAATATGTCTTCTGAATATGGTTTTAGTCTATTTAGTAATACTGCGGATAGTATCTTATAGCTTCTAGACTAGTGATATTCCTCTATAATTTCCACATTGGAACTTGTCTCCTTTCTTAAAGATAGGTATCAATAATGACTCTTTCCAGTCATGGGGTAATTCTTCTGTCCTCCAGATTTTTATTATTAGTTTGTATAGCTTTAGATGTAATGCATGGCCACCTGCCTTTATAAATTCAGCAGCAATTCCATCAGTCCCAGTTGCCTTATTGTTTTTAAGTCGTGTGATTACATATAGGATTTCTTCAAATGTAGGTTCTTCAATTTGTGGTTCGCATGTTAGAACCTCTTCCTCTGGGAAAATGTTACTTGGAGCTTCACAACAAAATATTCTTTCCATGTGTTGCACATTTCCTCATTGGTATTTATCATATTCCCATTATTGTCTTTTAAACCATACGTGTTTTGTTGGTGCCCTCGTTTCATTGACTTCAGTTCTTTAAAAAATTTTCTGGATTCATTTTTCTGGTGATTAGTTTCCATATCTTGGATTATATTACTCATATATTCTCGCTTCTGCTGTCGGACTATTTTTGTAGCCTCTTTACATTCATTTCTATAATGCTCTTCCTTTTGGATGTTGTTGATGTTATTTAACCATAAATGTCTGGCATTCTTTTTCCTAATGACTGCTTCTTCACATTTTTGATTGAACCATCTGTTCTTTCTATGCGTGGTTAACACACCGAGACATTCTTCTGCGGTAGATTGAATTGTATTCTTGATGTTCAACCAAGTTTGGTCAACGCTTTCCTCCAAAGGGTTTTGCAGAGTTTCAAGTTTACATTTTATTTCATCTGTAAATTTCTCTTTGACTGTAATTTCTTGTAGTTTTTCTCTGTTATATGTTGGGTGTAATCTTTGTAATTTAGTATAGAAAGCTCTCTTAAGTTTTATTTTAAATTTTGCTCCAACGAGGAAGTGGTCACTGTGGCACTCAGCTCCTCTATAACTTTCTAACTTGCTGTATGTTTGATGCATTTCTGTTGTTAATTAAAATGTGATCTATTTGATTATAGGTTCTCTTGTCACATGATTTCCAAGTTTGTTTGTGTATATCCTTTCTTTGTAGTCTGGTACTGCTAATCTGCAGTCCTTTGGCTTCTGCCAGGTTGATGACTCTCCATCCATTATCATTTGAAGTTGTATGTAGGCTTTCCATACCGGCCACTTTTTTTATTAGTTTGCTCTCTACCTATTTTTGCATTGAAGTCTCCCAGCACAATCAGGATGTCCTGTTTGGGGGTTTCTTCTATGACATCTTCCAGATCATTATAAAAGTCTTCTTTAATATCATCTTCTTTCTCTTCAGTAGGTGCATGTACATTAATCATCGTTATATTTTTCCATTTACCTTTTATTCGTAATTTACTAATTCTGTCATTAACAGCTTTAAAGTTTAAAACGTTCCCCCATAACTCTTTTTTGATGACAAATCCTGTTCCTAATTCATGTTTATTTTGGGTGTTTCCTCCATATATTATAATCATTCCATTTTGCTCTAAAGTACCCTCTCCTGGCCACCTTATTTCTTGAATTGCTGTTATATCCATTTGATATTCAACCAGCTCCCGGGTTAGTTCTTCGGCCGCTCCAGCTCGATATAGTGTCCGTACATTCCATGTTCCAAATCTCAAAAGTCCTTTAACGTTCCAAGGTCGTTGTCCAGATAAGTCAGTCCGAATTCGAGGCTCATGTATCTTTTTCGTAACAAAAATGGTTTTTACAAAAGTGGGGATGTTAACCCCACGCTTCAACCCCCAACCTGGAGGACCAGGGTGTTTCTCTTTGTCTGTTCTCTACCCTTTGACCTGTCCGGCTTGGGAGGCCCTGCTGGTAGCTACGCTACCGCATGCATAGCTCTCAGTGTCATTGAGAAACTCAAGCTCCCCCACCACGACAAGGTGGAAACACCATCGGGGGAGACCCACGCAATGCACTCTAAAAATATGGAGCTCTACCCAATACTCCTCATGATGTGAATAG
Organism: Cepaea nemoralis; assembly: GCA_014155875.1. Lineage (NCBI taxonomy): Eukaryota > Metazoa > Mollusca > Gastropoda > Stylommatophora > Helicidae > Cepaea > Cepaea nemoralis. Next base: position 9,930 of record JACEFZ010013120.1, read on the forward strand.
GGATCCTTTCTTTTCGCAGACTCCTAAGGGTCGTTGCTGGAGATACGGATTTCGTACTTTGTTCGACGCTTTCCGCGCTGTGGAAAGAGACTGAGCCATATGGGATAAAATCCGATGCAATTAAGTCGACCCTGTCGACTTTTAAACGACTTTTAAGATGAAGAAGAATCAAGGTGAACTCCATGACTTCGCGAACCAGGAATTACCGGCTTCTTGATTTTATTGAAAGGAATTTCAGCAGTTTTTCCCCGAGCTATCAGTATAAGGAGCTGGAATTACGGGAAGTCCTTTCTACTCGGATGTTTAGCCGAACGCGGAGAACGTTTCTCGTGAAGCAGGGGACTAATAAATTATTGGATTGGCAAAAGATCACTCTTCACGTAATGTGATTTCTGAACAATTGCTGATATTCTCATATGCGCTGTATTACTATTAGTATATGCGAGTATCACACGCAATGGCAAACTCTGAACGTAAATATTGCCTAGTAAAGCACAAACAGCAAACATGCTGGGGTTGATAGCTTCGTCCTGTAAAAGACATGCAACTAACCTATTTAACTGATTAAGTACCATGGGATGATTAATCGCCTTAAGACACTTCCTGTATTTGCCGTTGGCTTATATGTCGCCGAAATGTTGACATTGTGAAATATTGTCTCATTTAAAATGTCAATACAGTAGTCTTCCCTAAGTAACCTGCTTTAATTTGATATATAATACAACATGTCTATTACCATATTAACAACTTTTAGGTCGTAACTGTGACACACTTTTACTTCCCATTTTCCTCCATCCATTTTTAGTTTGATCCAAAGCTACTTTTTGTATGGCAATGAATCTGTTACGTATATCCTCTAATCTCTACTACTTTCCTCTATTTCTGTGAGTGCAATTGAACTTAATTCTCAGGCCACGATGTCCTTTGTATGCAAATGTGCCGATGAGGGTTTCAACGGCTGTTTTGCTGATATAACAGTTAGTCAGTGAAGAAGGTATTGGATGGTTTCTTTTATACGCCGTAAGGACACCCGGGTATGTGGTGCTAGACCCATCTTTTTATACATGAATAGACACTGGGTGGAAGGTGTTGTCAGAATAACTCAGTCCGCTTTTAGTCCCAAGTCATTCCTGGTGCTTATTTTTTAGGCTGGTCGATCGTGGAGCTCAGGTCAATATAAAAAAAAATATCCACCTCATAAAGATTCGAGCTCGAGACCACCGAACTAGGAGGGAGCATCTAGCCATTACGCTAACGTGGCTTCCGTAAAACGTGGTCCCGACTACAAAGTCGTGTGTGTGGGGGGGGGGGGGGGGAGGGGGAGGGGAAATGAGGTTGAGTAACCAGTTTATGCGTAATACGTTCAGTGAAGAGTGAATTAGAAGGCGGCAATGAAATGTGATGTTTTGATGTAGCAATAGTTCACCGTCTCATTGTGTTGTGTAGAATGGATTAGTTTTCATATTAAACTCTTGTTAACAACAGTTAATCCTCAGTCTTTATCTATTTCAGCATTTCAAACGCTATGTTTTAGCGCCCATAGAAAAGTTAGTCATTAACGCCAATTGTGAAACTAGCTTACAATGAATACACAATTGGTACGCCCTAACACCAAGCAGAAACCTCACCGAAGCTAGAAACACGTCAACATTAGGAACAATGGTAACGCGAGGATGGTGACAAAAGCGGCACATTCCAACTCATCTCGCCACGTTTTACAGCCTCTTGTAAAAATATTTTAAGAGTTACAATAAAAGTACAGCAGCTGAAAGAAACCTATATAAGTTGTTCCCTGAGCAATTTTTTTTTTTTTTTTAATTTACCGTGCGATATAAGAACCTTTATGTGATGATTCATTCGTAAATAATAGCGTTTTTTCTCCCACTCTGTATGCAGAGGTTCGTTGCTTAGCCTGTTGCTGTTCTCTTCTAGGGTTTAGCTATGCATTTGTTAGTGTTTCCTCTTCTGGCCTGTATGTAGTGGTTGCTTGTTTAAACACAGAAGCCCTAAACAACATATTGCAGGATTTATTGCCTGACATATTTCGCTGCATCTTGCCCTGTGCATATTGCAGAAATGTTTATATGATGTGAAGTGAATAAAAGAATAATATTTTAACCGAAGTACTAAAGTTGCTGGTATTATTCGAGTGTGGAGCATGAGATCCCCACGGAAGGCTAAGAACAATATCAGTGACTATATATTTAGTATTTCGGCCAAAGTGTTACATTTTGGCCGAAGTATTGTTCGTTTATTCACTTCAGATGATGTATAACTGCAGTATGCATCTGACCAGATGCAGTGAGATATGCCAAGCAAGAAATCGTGTAAAGTAATGGTCGAGAGGATCGACTTCATTACACCAGGTTTTATCCCATATGGCTCGGACTCTTTCCACAGAGCAGACTGCTGAAAGCGTCAAATAAAGCACGAACCCCGTAGCTCCAGCGAAGACCCTCAAAAGTCTCCGAGAAAAACGTCACTCGTGAACCTAAAGACGTAGTCCGAAATCGAACCCACAACCTTCAGAGCGCGAGGCAGACGGCTTGACCACTTCGTCACGGAGACTGGCAAAATTCGTGTAATATATTGTGTATGACTTCTGTGTTTAAATTCACTAAGGCAATGCACAGTTTTGAGTTCCTTGTTCAGTCTGTTCTCTTCTACACTAGGATTTAGTTATATATTTGTTAGCATTTCCTCTACTACCCTAAGATTTCTTAATTATTGTACCTCTTCTACCTTATGTAATCTTATTTAGTGTTTCTGCTTATATCCTGTCGTGTCGAGGTACTTTGTTTAGTTGTTCCCCTTCTTGTCTAGGGTATAGAGATGCTTTAAACATTTATTTAGTCTTCCCCCGTCTATCCCAGAGAACTGTGGTTGTAGCTAGCAAGCTGCCTACTTAGCCCGGCAGTCATGTCCAAAACCGATTCTTGGCGTGCATTTTTGTTTAAATGCTGACCTGGACCCCAGGTCGACCCATCCTAGATGAGTAGCAGGAACAGTTACTGGGAAGTACAGGTGGACCACATGGTCCATCCAGTGACGGTTGGTCCAAACATGTGGGGCTGGCAACAAACACATTATACGTTTCATGTCGTGAGAAAAGGTCCTCTGGTTAGTTTTGTTTTTTTTAAACCTCTGCATAGAGTTAAATAATATCTTGTTAAGTTGTTCCCTCTGTAGCCTAGGGTTTAGATATTTTATTTAGTTTTTCTTCTTCTACGTTAGTGATAAGAGATATTTAATTTAGTCTTTCTTCTTCTACGTTAGTGATAAGAGATATTTAATTTAGTCTTTCTTCTTCTACGTTAGTGATAAGAGATATTTTATTTAGTCTTTCTTCTTCTACGTTAGTGATAAGAGATATTTAATTTAGTCTTTCTTCTTCTACGTTAGTGATAAGAGATATTTAATTTAGTCTTTCTTCTTCTACGTTAGTGATAAGAGATATTTTATTTAGTCTTTCTTCTTCTACGTTAGTGATAAGAGATAATTTATTTAGACTTTCCTCTTCTACCCTAGGGTGTAGTGATCTGTTATTGACTCTATCCTCGACTACCCTAAGCTAAAGATCAAGTCTTGTATGTTTCTACCCGGGAAGGTTAACCCGGTCAACAAATGCCCGCAGAAGTCGGATGTGTCGGCCTAACGGCCCAAGAACGCAGCTCTGCTGTAAACAGGCACAACGCAGTCACGTCCGAAAAAAAAATCCGGATGAACGCAGAAGAAGAAGTATGTTTCTACAATTACATACATACATTGCACTGGTTTGAGGGTAAAGAGAACCATGAAATGCCTTTCTAGACATCGAACAGCAAGCCCCTAAGGCAACCAGCGACAGAGTTAATGTTCAACGTCACAGAAGACACAAGAAAGATACAACAGAGGAAGCTGCAGTTAAACCACGGGCAGTTATTATTCACCGTGTATTGTAAGTCACCTTGGCGTAATGAGTCATTGCACATAATATATAGCTTTTCTTCTTATCCCCTGCATGCAGCGATTCGTTCTTTATTCTGTTCTGTTCTACCCCAGGGGTTAGAGATATATTTTTTAGTGCTTATTCTTATCACCTGTCGTGTCGAGATACTTTGTTTAGTTGTCTCCCTTCCAGTCTAGGGAATTCATTCATCATGTGCCATGCCGATAAGCGTGGGCAGTCATGTTTCGCCATCTCACTAGATCATCAGAGTCGCGGATCAGCTCAGTGTGGTCAAGCCATCCAGGTATTTACTTCTCTGCCTTTCCCTTGGTCTCTTCTCTTCGATCTTGCCATTTGTCACCATGTTCTCCAATTTATTTCTTCTCAAAACGTGACCAAAAAAAAAAAAAAATGGTAACTGTCTACGTCTAATTTCTCTAATCAGTTTACGGTTTTCATTTGTTTCTTGTAGGACTTGATCATTGGTTTTTCTATCTGTCCATGATATTCTTTACATTTTCCTCAGAAACCACATTTACACAGCCATCAAATGCTTTTCAGCCTGTCTACTCATTGTCCACGCTTCAAATCCATACAAAAGTACAGGTTCTATGTGGCACCCTAGTAGTGGCTAGCACGCTTGCCAGCTAGTCCGGCAGACATGTTGAAATCTGATTTTAGGCCATGATGTCTTTTTAAGATAAAAACTGACCAGGATCCCAGGTCGACCTATATGGGTAGCAGAAAAGTTACTTGGAAGTAACGACCGACCACATGGTCCAACCGGTGGCGGTTGGCTTCAATATTTGAGGCTCATAGCATTTACCTAATACACCTCATGGTGTGAGAAGAGGGTTACACGAAAGGATACGATAGTTCTAGCTCTTAAATTTCTGGTGCCCTGCCGGCGGGGTAGCGAGGTAAATTCCTACATCGGTGATTTGGGATTTAAAAGGTTGACTTCTCGTTCAGAAGCAATGGTAAGTTACTGAAGTTAGAACAACCTTGAAAATTAACCTAGAGTTGGGGTTGATCGCAAAGTCCAGCAAAGGACATGAAACATAAAAAAGGTATTAACTATTTTGTTTAATTTATCCCATTGTACCCCGATGTTTATGGGTAATTTATTTAGTCTTTCCTCTTCTATTCTAGACTCTTATGATATCTTCTTGACTTTGCTTCTTCTACCATAAGCTATAGAGTAATCCCGCAGTCTTATACGTTTATACAGTTAAATACTTACATACGTTGTCCTGTTTTGCCAAACAGAAAACCATAACACGCCTTATTGGGATTCAAACAGCAAGTCCTCTAAGGCAGTAAGCGCGCAAGCTAATCTTGAACCTCGCCGAAGTTAAGCGTCACAAATAAAGTACATGAGACAAACTCTAGCTATTCCTCGGGCATGCATGTTTCTGATTTACAGATCCGTATAGGAATTCGTATACAATATCTTTCCCTCTTCTGCTCTATACGTAGAACTTTCTTGTTTAGTGTGTCCTCTTCTACATTTGAGTTAAGTTAATACTTCCGCTTCTAATTGCGTTTTTCGTCGTATTTGTCTTTGTCATACTTGACCCACTGTTTTCAGGGATCATGGGTTGAAA
>JACEFZ010013121.1:0-22500 GCA_014155875.1 Cepaea nemoralis
GAGTCCTCCGATGCTGCAGGCATCCCAAAGTATTTCTGCTCAGTGTCCCCCTGAGAAGATGGTAAACCGTAAACCAGCCACTATTCTTGCCTCCTCTCACAGAACTGTCCAGTGATCGGGAAGCTGTTCGGCAGGTCATGGCTACAACAACAATTTTCTGCACTGGAGAGACTCTTGAGTTCAAGGCGGCTAGCCAGCGCAAAAAATTGAGGGCTACATGAGACTGTTTGTTTGTGTCCAAAATATTTTGTCAGCCCTTGATCTTTAGTAATTCTCTTTTCGTTCCTATTTAATGTGTGATTGTAACTAACGGGGGGTAACGTATGTTATATAACAACCGTCTGAAGCTAACCTGATGTAAACTGACAACAACAATCATCATCATCATCATCATCATCATCATCTTCCACCTTTGCCGTCAAGCGTCGCGGAGAGGGTGGCGAAGTAGTCAAACCGTTTGCCTCGCGCTTCGAAGGTTTTGGGCTAGAATCCGGGCTACGTCTTTCGGTTCACGAGTGCATTTTCTCGGAGACTCTTGGGGGTCGTCGTCGTAGTTACGGAGTTCGTAATTTGTGAGATCTTTCGGCAGGCCGCGCTGTAGAAAACCCGATGCAATGAAGTGGATCCTCTCGAATTTAAGACTTTCTTTGTAAGTTAACGTTCCAGCGCCAGATGGGTGGCACTAGATAGTGTCATTCCGTGTGAATGTAGAATGTCTTTGATGTCGTCAATTCACTCTCTTCTCTGGCGCCCTCTTGCTCTAGTATCAAATCTTCTTTGATGTAGGACCAGTGCTGGTAGTTGATGGTGTTGCATTCTAACGAGATTGCCGAACCATGTCAGCTTCTGCCTTTCAAAATATGGCACAAGGTCTTGGTCCCACTGTCTGTCTGACAACAGCATTTCTTACTTGGTCTCGGATTGTTAAGTTGGCAGCTCTTCTCAAGCATCTCATCTCTCGGGTTTTGATTTTGCGTAAGTGTGATTTGGATAAAGCCCAAGTTTGACATTGATAGCAAAAGGGTTTCTGTGAATATGTTATTTATTATTGGGATTTTGCGAACATAGGTATATGTGGATGTTTCAGTGTGGGTGATAGTTGATATATAAGCGCAATGTGTGCTTTGACACACATTTTGATTTCTTTGTATATTCTGCTCACACTTCCTTTTTAAAACTTGTTACAGATGTGTACTATTTGTCAGTATATTTATCAGACAACAAGACTAGCAAATAATTAAAAACGGCGTAAACTCACTTGAAAGATTGAACAAATTTCTGTGGACTATTTCTCGGTGAAGACGTGTGTCCCTCCGCTTGTTGCAATTTATCCACTGCGTCTCCTGGGATGTAAGTGATGCTGTAGAAGATACAACAAGGAGGGAGGAGATAATTTCTCGAAACCATTAGGGAGTGATTCATCTCCAACCAGGTGTATGCGTATTTGTCGAGACACGGACGTCTTTGCGTATTGACTGTTGAGGTAAGATATAGCTGATATATTTTAACAATGTGTTGTGAATGAAACGTCTTACATATCGACTGCTGAGGTTGGAGACCACTGGATAAATGATAAATGTATCAATATGTGGTGAATGTAATGTTTAATAAATGTATCAATGTGTGGTGAATAAAAGTCTAATAAATGTATTCATGTTGTGAATATAACGTCTAATAAATGTATCAATTTGTGATGAATATAACGTCTTATACATGTATCAATGTGTGGTGAATATAACGTCTAATAAATGTATCAATATGTGGCGAATATAACGTCTTATACATGCGTGGTGAATATAAAGCTTAATAAATGTGAATTATGCACAGTGTACCTGTGCGGGCTTTTGGATTGTCGAGACTATTCACAATGGGCAGTGAGGAGCATTCTGTGTGATATTCACTGGCACAGGAACGGAGCATAATGGGGACGACCCGTTACCGTGAAGTTGGAACAGCGATTAACCAACCAACCTACTACCTACATACTACCTATCTACCTACCTACCTACCAACCAACCAACCAACCAACCTAACTACCTAACTAACTAACTAACTAACTAACTAACTAACTAACTAACTACTATCTATCTAACTAACTAACGTCTAATAAATATATTCATGTGTGTTGAATGAAGCATCTTTTACATTTATCAATATGTCGTGAATGAAGCGTCTTTACTTATTGATTGTTGAAGTAAGTGTGCCACTTGATACATGTATCAGTGCCCCGTGAATGTATATCTAGAGTATCATACTGATAGTGCCTTGATTAAGTTATCTTGTTTCTCTTGTAACTTTTAACTTATATTAAGACAACCATGATGAACGGAAGCAAATCATGGACACTTAGCAGACAAGGAGGAGTTGTGTGAAAGCCGCGGAGATGTGGTTTTATGGAAGAATGATGAGAACATCGCGGACGGATAGACAGAGCAAAGAAGATAATTATAAAGAGATTAACTGTTAAATCGCAAAGAGAAATGGTTACTCGCATCATAAGGAGAGAATCCACATTTTTGGACATGTCCTAAGAAGAGGGAAGCTGGAGTATGTCGTCACAACGGGAAAACCTGGAAGGGAAACGAGGCAGGGGGATACCCAGAGAGAAGATGTTGGACACTTTGACATCACGACTTGGAGGAACCAATACCGTCTTACAGTCCAGGTCGTGTGGCATTGGTTGTCATGTACAACCGGAAAACTGGAGGGGAGGCGAGGCAGGGGGAGACCAAGAGCGATGTTGGGCAGTTTTAAATCACAGCTTGGAGGAACCAATAACTTCTTTTTACAATCCAGGTTTTGTGGCATTGGCTGTCATATGCTGCTGAATGTGTACAATAAAAGCCTCTGCTAAATGCTGCAGATCGCGGACAGGATTGTTGCAAGTACTGTAACATCTGGTCTGAACAAGATCTTATAAAAGATTGCTACAATACTGTAATACGGGTCTGAATGATCCCTAGAAATAACTGCTAAAAGTACTGTCCCGCCGGGTTTAAATGATCCCTAGAAATGATTACTACAAGTACTGTAACACCGGGTCTGAATGATCCCTAGAAATTATTGCTACAAGTACTGTAACACTCGGTAGGAAAGATCCCTAGCAATGATTGCTACAAGTACTGTAATATTCAGTCGGAACGATCCCTAGAAATGATTGCTACAAGTACTGTAACATTCGGTAGGAAAGATCCCTAGAAATGATTGCTACAAGTACTGTAACAACACACAGTCTAAACGTGCTCCCACAAATTAATACAAGTATAACAACAATAGCTATATTATCGATCCTAGAAAATCAATATGTAAAAATGTGATCAAATCAATGACACAGCTACGATAAGGTGGTTTCCTGCTGCAGTATCTGTCGATATACACATGAGCAGCATGAGGTGACATGAGGTGATGTGGGGTTGGCCGAGTTTCTAAGTACGTAGCGATATAACGTCATTGTGCTTGCAAAACTCGGGCTGGGAATATGATGCACTCAATTAAGACTGTTCTGTTGTCTGTCTATTGAGTTCTTTCATACATGTCTCTGGTGTCGTGTGTGGTCTGGTAAGGTAAAAGCTTATTTCAGTTATATTGTGTGTCCTCTAGTATGTACCATTGTCTGTTGGTAGGTACAGTGGTTGTAGGGTGACCTATATGTGAGGGGCGGGACATGGTAGATACAGTGGTTGTAGGCAGATCTATATGTGAGAAGCGGGACATGGTAGACACAATGGTTGTAGGGAGATCTATATGTGAGGGGCGGGACATGGTAGATACAGTGGTTGTAGGGAGGTCTATATGTGAGGGGAGGGACATGGTAGATACAGTGGTTGTAGTGAGATCTACACATGAGGGGAGGGACATGATAGATACAGTGGTTGTAGGGAGACCTATGTGTGAGGGGCGGGACATGGTAGATACAGTGGTTGTAGGGAGACCTATATGTGAGGGGCGGGACATGGTAGGTACAATGGTTATAGGGAGATCTATATGTGAGGGGCGGGACATGGTAGATACAGTGATTGTAGGGAGTGGAACAAATGGGCCATAGCTTGAATACCGGCTCCGTGGTGAAGGAGTTACGTTGGCAATTCCTAATCCCGCATACCGCGTTCGAAACACAGCTGCGGGCCATTTGGCAACAGACCGCATTGCGTTATTTTTCATACAATAGTATGTGTGCCGGACGTTCAGAAAGCAATGGCAAACTAAAGAACGTAAACTTGCAAAGAAATCACAAACAGCCAAACATGTTGGGGTTGACTGCGACGTCTTGAAAAGGATATGCAACTAACTTTTAGCTTGAACAGTAGGAAGACATAAATCATGATAAAAATGTATTGGTAAAGTAAACAACGTTATTTTGGAGCAAGTGCAGAAATTCGTCTATCTAGGCATATGGACGACATCAGATGGAAGATGCATCGCAGAGGTAAAGAACAGAATAGGACAAGCATAAACTGCATCCACTTAAATGAGGAACATTTGTATGCAATAATAAGTCGGTATCATTGGAAGCAAGAAAAACAGTTCTTGCATGTTACATAGAACCAGTTTTAACGCACGACTATAAATCCTGGACAACTAGTAAACAGGTGAAAAAATCCATGAAAACCTTGGAGATGTGGTTTTATAGAAAAAATGCTGAAAATTACTGGGCATTTTGAGGGAGGATAAGTCGCAAAGACAACTTATTACAAACATCGGAAAGAAGCAATCTTATTCATTGGCCACTTTATGAGAAGGCATAAACTGGAACATGTTGTGAGAACTGGAAAGATTTGTGGAAATAGAGATAGAAGAAGACAGCAAGAGAAATTCTTGACCGTCTTGTGTCATGGCTCGGAAGGGAGTCAACACACGAAATGAAACATGCTGCTGGAGATCACAAGATGTGCAGAAGCATGATCACCCATTGTTACACTCGGCCTGGAGTGAGGTGGTTGATGGTCTACTCCCCAATGAGGGATACAGAGTAAACAGAGGAAGAAGAGGAACAAGTAGAAGAAGCAGAAAAGAAGAGGAAGAAGAAGGGGTGGGAGGAAAAGGAGAAGGATAATCTTCATGATTGTAACATAATCTTCATGATTGTAACATAATCTTCATGACTGTAACCACTCAAAGATACCAACAATAATACTTGACAGATACAACAATGATACTTGTCATATACAACAATGATACTTGTCAGATACCAACAATGATACTTGTCAGATACAACAATGATACTTGTCATATACCAACAATGATACTTGTCAGATACCAACCATGATACTTGTCAGATACAACAATGATACTTGCCAGATACAACAATGATACTTGTCAGATACAACAATAATACTTGTCAGATACAACAATGATACTTGTCAGATACAACAATGATACTTGCCAGATACAACAATGATACTTGTCAGATACAACAATAATACTTGTCAGATACAACAATGATACTTGTCAGATACCAACAATGATACTTGTCAGATACCAACAATGATACTTGTCAGATACCAACAATAATACTTGTCAGATATCAACAATAATACTTGTCAGATACAACAATAACACTTTTCAGATACAACATTGATACTTGTCAGATACCAACAATGATACTTGTCAGATATCAACAATAATACTTGTCAGATACAACAATGATACTTGTCAGATACCAACAATGATACTTGTCAGATACCAACAATGATACTTGTCAGATACCAACAATGATACTTGTCAGATACCAACAATGATACTTGTCAGATACCAACAATGATACTTGTCAGATACAAACAATGATACTTGTCAGATACCAACAACAATACTTGTCAGATACAACAATAATACTGGTCAGATACAACAATGATACTTGTCAGATACCAACAATGATACTTGTCAGATATCAACAATAATACTTGTCAGATACAACAATGATACTTGTCAGATACCAACAATGATACTTGTCAGATACCAACAATGATACTTGTCAGATACCAACAATGATACTTGTCAGATACCAACAATGATACTTGTCAGATACCAACAATAATACTTGTCAGATATCAACAATAATACTTGTCAGATACAACAATAATACTTGTCAGATACAACAGTGATACTTGTCAGATACCAACAATGATACTTGTCAGATATCAACAATAATACTTGTCAGATACCAACAATGATACTTGTCAGATACCAACAATGATACTTGTCAGATACCACCAATGATACTTGTCAGATACCAACAATGATACTTGTCAGATACCAACAATGATACTTGTCAGATACCAACAATAATACTGTCAGATATCAACAATAATACTTGTCAGATACAACAATAATACTTGTCAGATACAACAATGATACTTGTCAGATACCAACAATGATACTTGTCAGATATCAACAATAATACTTGTCAGATACAACAATGATACTTGTCAGATACCAACAATGATACTTGTCAGATACCAACAATGATACTTGTCAGATACCAACAATGATACTTGTCAGATACCAACAATGATACTTGTCAGATACCAACAATGATACTTGTCAGATACCAACAATGATACTTGTCAGATACGACTACATTTTCGCATCTAATAAGTTAGTTGTAACCACTGCTGAACACATTATATGATACTGGAGATATACCTCCTGAATTATGTAACTCTATATTTATTGCAATCCCAAAGAAATCAGGAACCTTGGAATGTGATCAACATAGAACAATTAGTATAATGAGCCATATCACAAAGATTTTGCTACGAATTATCATGCAAAGAATGAGGAAGAAGATACAACCTGAAATAGGGGAAGAACAATGTGGGTTTGTAGAAGGAAAGGGTACAGTAAATGCTGTGTATATGCTGCGAACAGTTATTGAACGTGCTATAGAAGTAAACAAGGATATACATCTTTGCTTTATTGACTATACAAAGGCTTTTGATAGCGTTAGACATGTCAGCATGGTGGATATGCTTGCAGATCTACAAATTGATGGGAAAGACATTAGACTTATAAAAAACATATATTGGAAACAACAATCTGCAATAAGGATTGATAATGAAGTGGGACAGTATCAGCCAATTAAGAGAGGTGTTAGGCAGGGATGTGTGATGTCTCCAGAACTTTTTTCCCTGTACAGTGAAAATATTTTCAGAAATGTAGAGGATATAAATGGAATCAGCATTGGAGGACGAACATCAATACATTAGATATGCAGATGATACAGTATTAATTGCAGACAATGCGCAGGACCTGCAAACAATTAGTAGATGCGGTTGTTGTACACAGTGAGCAACTGGGGTTAGAATTAAATTTTTAAAAAGACTCAGGTCATGGTCGTCAGTAGGAAGGAAGAAGTGCCACAATGTAATATACGAGTAAATGGAAATATTCTTCAACAAGTGAATCGGTACAATTATCTGGAACAGTTATAACATCTGATGGGAGATGCCTTGAAGAGATTAGAACAAGAATCGCCATGGCGAAAGTAGCCTTTAGCAAGATGAAAAACATTCTGACCAATAAAAAGATATATATGTCTCTGGAAGACATATATATATATATATATATATATATATATATATATATATATATATATATATATATATATATATATATATATGTCTCTGGTGCCGTGTGTGGTCTGGTAAGGTAAAAGCTTATTTCAGTTATATTTTGTGTCCTCTAATATGTACCATTGTCTGTTGGTAGGTACAGTGGTTGTAGGGTGACCTATATGTGAGTGGCGGGACAGGTTAGATACAGTGGTTGTAGGCAGATCTATATGTGAGAAGCGGGACATGGTAGACACAATGGTTGTAGTGAGATCTACACGTGAGGGGAGGGACATGATAGATACAATGGTTGTAGGGAGACCTATGTGTGAGATTGCTCACTGGATTTAGGAGGCCTGGTGTTCCTTGCCAGTGAGAAGTCCTGATCGTTCGGGGTCCCATCGATTGACGGACGTCGGTCGCGGCGATTGGGCAATCTTGAGCATAGCCTACGATGGGTAGCGTTGTGATGTTCTGTTGTGATAATTTGGTGTGTCCAGTGTGTGCCGCGTGGTTACACACCCGCTTCACACGCATGATCCGGGACTGTTTCCGGATCCGGTCAGGGATATGCACTACTGACGAGCTCAAATGAGGGCGAAACTCGAGTATAGTGCTTCCATATTGACGTGGATAGGCTTAGGTTCATACCAGAATGCGATCGGCGTTGCCAGTAGTGGGTTGTGGCTCAATATTACATTTCACATCCCGAACAACCACATAATCAATTGATTATTGCCCACTGGATTTAGGAGGCCTGGTGTTCCTTGCCAGTGAGAAGTCCTGATCGTTCGGGTCCCATCGATTGACGGACGTCGGTCGCGGCGATTGGGCAATCTTGAGCATAGCCTACGATGGGTAGCGTTGTGATGTTCTGTTGTATAATTTGGTGTGTCCAGTGTTTGCCGCGTGGTTACACACCCGCTTCACAAGCATGATCCTGGGACTGTTTCCGGATCCGTCAGGGATATGCACTACTGACGAGCTAACAATGAGGCGAAACTCGAGTATAGTGCTTCCATATTGACGTGGATAGGCCTTAGGTTCATACCAGAAGCGATCGGCGTGTGCCAGTAGTGGGTTGTGCTCAATATTTAAATTTCAAATCCCGAAACAACCACATAATCAATAAAAAGATGTCAATTGAAACGAGAAAAAGAGTGTTGAGGGGATACATAGAGCCTGTTCTTTGTATGGATGTGAAACTTAGACAATGAGCAGTCAAGCTGAAAAGCATCTGATGGCTGCAGAAATGTGGTTTCTGAGGAAAACGCAAAGAATACCATGGACAGACAGAAAAACCAATGACCAAGTACTACAGGAGACAAATGAACATCGTAGACTGATTAGAGAAATTAGACGTAGACAGTCAAAATTTTTTGGACATGTTATGAGAAGAAATGGGTTGGAGAACTTAGTGACAACTGGCAAGATCGAGGGGAACAGACCAAGAGGAAGACCGAGAGGAAAATACCTGGATGGCTTGGCCACATGGCATGGACGAGACAGGAACACTGAGCTGATCCACGACACTGGTGATCGAGTGAAATGGCGAGTCATGACCGCCCACGCTTTCCGGCATGGCACATGATTGATTGATTGAACCACTCAAAGATACCAACAATGATACTTGTCAGATACCAACAATGATACTTGTCAGATACCAACAATGATACTTATCAGATACCAACAGTGATACTTGTCAGATATCAAACATGATACATGATATTTTTTCAGATACCAACAATGATACATGTCAGATGCCAACAATGATACTTGTCAGATGCCAACAATAATACTTGTCATATACCAACCATGATACTTGTCAGATACCAACCATGATACTTGTCAGATACAAACAATAATACTTGACAGATACCAACAATGATACTTGTCAGATACCAAACATGATACATGTCAGATACCAACAATGATACTAGTCAGTTGCCAACAATAATACTTGTCAGAGATACAAACAATGATACTTGTCAGATACCAACAATGATACTTGTCAGATACCAAACATGATACATGATACATGTCAGATACCAACAATGATACTTGTCAGTTACCAACAATGATACTTGTCAGATACTAACAATGATAATTGTCAGATACCAACAATGGTAATTGTCAGATACCAACCATGATACTTGTCAGATGCCAACCATGACAATTGTCAGATACCAACAATGATAATTGTCAGATACCAACCATGATACTTGTCAGATACCAACAATGATACTTGTCAGATACCAACCATGATACTTGTCAGATACAAACAATAATACTTGTCAGATACGAACAATAATACTTGTCAGATACCAACAATGATACTTGTCAGATACCAACCATGATACTTGTCAGATACCAACCATGATACATGTCAGATACCAACAATGATACTTGTCAGATACCAAGCATGATACATGATACATGTCAGATACCAACAATGATACTTGTCAGTTACCAACAATAATACTTGTCAGAGATACCAACAATGATACTTGTCAGATACCAACAATGATACTTATCAGATACCAAGCATGATAGATGATACATGTCAGATACCAACAATGATACTTGTCAGTTACCAACAATGATACTTGTCAGATACCAACAATGATACTTGTCAGATACCAACAATGATAATTGTCAGATACCAACAATGGTAATTGTCAGATACCAACCATGATACTTGTCAGATACAAACAATAATACTTGTCAGATACCAACCATGATACTTGTCAGATACCAACAATGATACTTGTCAGATACCAACAATGATACTTGTCAGATACCAACAATGATACTTGTCAGATACCAACCATGATACTTGTCAGATACAAACAATAATACTTGTCAGATACGAACAATAATAATTGTCAGATACCAAACAATGATACTTGTCAGATACCACCCATGATACTTGTCAGATACCAACCATGATACTTGTCAGATACCAACCATGATACATGTCAGATACCAGCAATGATACTTGACAGATACCAACCATGATACTTGTCAGATACCAACAATGATACGTGTCAGATACCAACCATGATACTTGTCAGATACCAACCATGATACATGTCAGATACAACAATGATACTTGTCAGATACCAACAATGATACTTGTCAGATACCAACCATGATACATGTCAGATACCAACATGATACATGTCAGATACCACCAATGATACTTGTCAGATACCAATAATGATACTTGTCAGATACCAACAATGATAATTGTCAGATACCAACAATGGTAATTGTCAGATACCAACCATGATCTTGTCAGATGCAACAATAATTCTTGTCAGATACCAACCATGATACTTGTCAGATACCAACAATGATATTTGGGTCAGATACCAACCATGATACTTGTCAGATACAAACAATAATACTTGTCAGATACGAACAATAATACTTGTCAGATACCAACAATGATACTTGTCAGATACCAACCTTGATACTTGTCAGATACAAACAATAATACTTGTCAGATACGAACAATAATACTTGTCAGATACCAACCATGATACTTGTCAGATACCAACCATGATACTTGTCAGATACCAACCATGATACATGTCAGATACCAACAATGATACTTGTCAGATACCAACAATGATACTTGTCAGATACCAACCATGATACTTGTCAGATACCAACAATGATACTTGTCAGATACCAACCATGATACTTGTCAGATACCAACCATGATACATGTCAGATACCAACAATGATACTTGTGAGATACCAACAATGATACTTGTCAGATACCAACCATGATACATGTCAGATACCAACCATGATACATGTCAGATACCAACAATGATACTTGTCAGATACCAACAATGATACTTGTCAGATACCAACCATGATACACGATACTTGTCAGATACGACTACATGTTTTAATAAGTTAATAATAAGTTAATAAGTTAATAAGTTAGTTGTATGTCATTTACAGGACGTTGCAGCTAACCCCAGCATTTATTGACAGTTTGTGATTTACTAGGCAATGTTAGTTCAGTAGTTTGCCATTGCTTTCTCCGCGACCAACGCCTCATATCCTTGAAATCAACGCAAAACGGCCTTTTTCCAAATCGTCGGCAGCTGATGTCGAACCCTGGACTCCTTGTGTCTGTGAATTATGACACTGCGCGTCTCACTGTCCCCCAAGCCTCAGACCCCGGATCTACCATCTCTGTTACCAAACGGCCCGAGACTAATTTGAAATGCTCAAGTCCTTTTGCTTTGAGAAGTTTGGTTAGCTCTGGATGTAGCGAGCTGTGAATGACAGGCTGGCAAACAGCCACAGGGAATAAATGAAAGGACGAGACAGGCAGTCAGCCAGCGGTGAAAGGCAGAGAGACAGATGTGATTAAGTCAGAGATATGAGTCTGTGCAATAGAATAGTCATCATACCGGCACAAGGCTGAGGTCATAGCAAGTACAGAATGTGTGAGGGGCATGGGAGGAGGAGGGGGTTGAGTTTGTCACACGCACAGGGATCTGTCTATCTGCATGCCTGTTTCTCTTTCTATCTATGGATACATTCTTTCATCAGTCCATCTGTCTATCCATCCATCCATCCATCCATCCAGCCCTCCATTCATCCATCCATTCATCCATCCATCCAGCCCTCCATTCATCCATCCATTCATCCATCCATCCGTCCGTCCGTCTGTCTGTCTGTCTGGTTGTCTGTCCGTCCGTCTGTCTTTCTATTTGCCCGTCGTTCCGTCTGTCTATCGGTCTGTTCGTCCGTATGTTTCTCATTGTATGTCTGTTCTCATTGTATGTTTATCTGTCTGTCCGTTGGTCTATCAACATGAAGAAGAAGAAGAAGAAGAAGAAGAAGAAGAAGAAGAAGAAGAAGAAGAAGAAGAAGAAGAAGAAGAAGAAGAAGAAGAAGAAGAAGAAGAAGAAGAAGAAGCGGAGCATAATTAGAAAGAAGAATTTAAAAAATTTAAAAAAAAAGTAGAAAAAGAAAACACGTTTTAAACACCTGTGTATTTCAACATGGCTACATTGCGACATCCCACAACCGGTTGTAAAACTGAGCTGTAATCACATGAAGGCAATCAGACACAGTGACCTCGTTGAGTAGTTTCACATATCGCTAATCTCACTCGCTCCTACAAATAAAAATATACACACAAAACAGACATGCTAAGATCCCAAGGTTGCCAAGACCCTAAAGATGCTAAGACCCCAAGGATGTCAAGACCCCAATGATGCTAAGACCCCAATGATGCTAAGACCCCAATGATGCTAAGACCCCAATGATGCTAAAACCGCAAGGATGCTTGCTAAAACCCCAAGGATGCTCCTAGGATACCAAGACCCCAAGGATGCTAAGACCCCAAGGATGCTAAGAACTCAAGGAAAAACGCACAAACAACATACAGATACTTCTCCTCCACTGGAGCATAGGCTTTCACCCACCTCAGGTCAAACCCTTTCTGCGCTCGGTCATGAATGGTTAGATTTTGCAACTGTCTTCTAAGGATGCGTTAGCTTAGTACCAACCTCCCCTAGTCGCCTTGCACGGCATGCAAGGTAGATTAGAGTGTTACTATTCTTGGCTTCTCTGATGGTAACATATGGGCGGTACAAATGCCATATGTCATATAATTTGTGCTGGTGGCTTCTTTTGGAGATCTGAACCTACCGTTCTTGTCTGAATTTGCACTAAACATACCTTCTTGTCTGAATTCTGCACTAAACATACCTTTCTTGTCTAAATTCTGCACTAAACATACCTTTCTTGTCTGAATTCTGCACTAAACATACCTTTCTTGTCTGAATTCTGCACTAAACATACCTTTCTTGTCTGAATTCTGTGCTAAACATACCTTCCTTGTCTGAATTCTACACTAAACATACCGTTTCTTGTGTGAATTCTGCACTACACATACCGTTCTTGTGTGAATTCTGCACTACACATACCGTTCTTGTCTGAATTCTGTACTACACATACCGTTCTTGTCTGAATATTGCACTCACATACCGTTCTTGTCTGAATTCTGTACTAAACATACCTTTCTTGTCTGAATTTTGTACGAAACATACTGTTCTTGTCTGAATTCTGTACGAAACATGCCGTTCTTGTCTGAATTTTGTACTAAACGTTTAGAAGACTAAAGTCGAGAGGATCGGCTTCATTGCACCGGGAGTTACCCCACCTGCCTCTGTCTCACTTCGCAGAACGGCAAGCAGAATATCTCTATTTCTCTCCGTGTCTCTCTCTCTCTCTCTCTCTCTCTCTCTCTGTCTCTCTCTCTCTGTCTAACTTTCTCTGTATCTCTCTTTGTCTAGCTTTCTTTTTATCTTTCTCTGTCTCTGTCTCTCTCTCTCTCTCCCCTTTTCTCTCTCTCTCTCTCTCTCTCTCTCTTCCTCCCCCTCTTTCTCTCTTTGCTCAATCTCTGTCTCTCTCTCTCTTGCTCAATCTCTGTCTAACTCTCTCTTTATCTCTCTCTGTGTCGATGCACCTGTCTCTCTTTCTCTATGTCTCTTTCTGATCAAATAAGATGACGTCAAGAACAAGTTCTATGAGGACCTGCACAATGTATTAACATCTGTTCCCAAACAAAACAAACTTATACTCCTTGGGGAGTTCAATGCCAGAGTAGGCAAGGACACCACCTCTTGGAGTGGCATTATTGGAAAGCACGGAGTCGGAAATTAACAGCAATGGACTCTTCCTCCTTCAGACATGTGCCGAACATGATCTCCTGATTACAAACACAATTTTCCGTCTCCCTATGAGAAATAGGACATCGTGGATGCACTCTCGCTCGAAACACTGGCACCTCATTGACTATGTCATCGTCAGGAGGAGTGACAGACAAGACGTTCGAGTGACAAAATCCATGTGTGGTGCCGAATGTTGGACAGACCATCGTCTCATTGTCTCGAAAATGAACATCCACATCAGGCCACCACGGCGTCCTCAAGGGGCGAAAATGAAAAAAAAAAAAAAAAGCTAAATGTCACCTGCCTAAACAGCAAGATAAATTGCAGCTGTCGTTTGAAAATATGCTGGAAGACGGCCTCAAACCCAATACTGCAGCTAAACAAGATACGGAAACAGAATGGAGAGCCCTAAAGACATAATTTACAACACTGCTATGGAAATCCTGGGTCCAGCCCCCCGAAAGCATAAAGACTGGTTTGATGAAAATTCCGAAGACCAATTGCGGACCGAGAAACATCTTCTCCTCAAGGCACATTTGAATGGCCCGAAGTCAACATAAAAAAAGATGCCTCGGAGAGCAGTACAGCAGAAACTTCGGTACATGCGGGACTCCTGGCTGAGCAACAAAGTTGATGAAATCAAGCTTTGCTGACAGACATGATATGAATAAACTTCTACGACTCACTGAAAGTGGTCTATGGTCTACATCATCAGACATAGCCCCCCCCCCTCCCTCCTCCTCAGTGCAGATGGGGTAACATTGGTCACCGATAAGAAAGAAATCCTTCAACGCTGGGCAGAGAATTTCAGCAACATCTTAAGTGCAGCTGCCTTCTTCGATGATGAAATCATCAACTGCCTTCCTCAAGTTCGCATTAATGATACACATGGTGACCTACCTACCATAGTGGAAGTAAACAAAGCCATCCAGTAACTTTCCAGCGATAAGGCGCCTGGTCCTGACTCCATCCCAGCAGAGATATACAAGACAGGTGGGCCGGTCCTAATAGAGCAGCTTCACCAAGTCTTTACAAACATATGGGTGAACGAGACCATGCCACCAGATTTCAAGGACGCGTCAAACGTAAAGGAAACCGCAAATCCTGTGACAACCAACGAGGCATCACCTTGCTCTCAATTGCAGGGAAGATATTCGCCAGAATTCTTCTCAATCGCCTCACGGCCCATCTCGATCAAGGTCTTCTTCCTGAGAGTAAATGTGGCTTCAGAAAAGAACGGGGAACTGTTGACATGATTTTCGCTGCAAGACAGCTGCAAGAGAAATGTCAGGAACAGAATTCCGAAATGTTCTCCACTTCATTGACCGTACCAAGGCTTCTGATACAGTCAGCAGAGAAGGACTGTGGAAAATTATGGCGAAATATGGCTGTCCACGCCAAATAGTGAGGCTATTTCATGATGGTATGCAGCAAGAGTACAGGAAAATGGTGAACTGTTTGAGCCCTTTTCCCGTCACCAATGGAGTGAAGCAAGGATGTGTCCTGGCACAACCCCTGTTTAGCCTAATGTTTTCGGTAGCTATACTTCGAAACAATGACATTGAATAGACAGCAACTAAAATGGATGGAAATTGTTCAATCTCAGAGCGAAAGCAAACAAACTAGGGACACGTCAGAGAGGCTGTTTGCTGATGATTGCCGCTCTATATGCCAACTCATGAGGCAGACATGCAACACAATGTTTCAGCTTTCTCATATGCTGTGCCAACTTTGGGCTCAATATCAACTTGGAGAAGACTGTAGTTATGTACCAGCAGCTCCAGGGAATAATCACACCGTGCCGAATATCAAAGTGAATGGTCATAGACTAAGTGTTGTGGACAAATTCACCTATCTTGGCAGCACTGTGTCACAAGCTGCCACAATTGATGACGAAGTGAATGCAAGAATCTCCAAGGCCAGCGCGGCCTTTGGCAGACTGTACAAGAATGTATGGACAGAAATGGAATAAGCCTGCAAACAAAGCTGAAAGTCTACAAAGCAGTTGTATTATCCACACTGCTATATGCTTGTGAAACCTGGACTGTTTATCAGCGACACGCTAGGAAATTAAACCACTTCCACACAGTCTGCCTTAGGAAGCTATTGAAGATTAAATGGCAAGACAAGATCCCAGACACTGAAGTCCTAGAAAGAGCGTCCATGCCCAGTATCCACACTCTACTAATGAAGAATCAGATTCGCTGGGCTGGTCACTTGACTCGCATGCCAGATCACAGGCTCCCTAAACGAATTTTTTTACGGCGAAGCTGCGTTGTGGTAAACGCTCCCTAGGCGGCCAGAAGGAAACGCTTAAAGACACTTGAAGATCTCAATGATAGGCTTTTGGAATTCATCACTGACACCTGGGAGACTTGCTGCAAAGACCGAAATTTCGTGGTGTACGTCCATACAGAGGGGGTGCAGTCACTTGTGAAGCAACCAGAACTGCAAGACTATGTAGAACATAGAAGCTGGACCAGAAAAAACCATTGCCAGGAGATCCCTCCTCCTGGAACGTTCAAGCATTCTTTGTCCACCTTGGTCAAAGAACAATTTCGAAGCCAAAATAGGCCTTTATCCGCCATCCTTAGCAACTCACGGCTTTTCCATACATTTTCAACCTCACTGGATGAAGTGAATGGTCATCATCATTTCTTGATGGACAAACAC
The DNA here is from genome assembly GCA_014155875.1 of Cepaea nemoralis. NCBI lineage: Eukaryota > Metazoa > Mollusca > Gastropoda > Stylommatophora > Helicidae > Cepaea > Cepaea nemoralis. Next base: position 16,934 of record JACEFZ010013121.1, read on the forward strand.
TATGTTTCTTTGTCTATTTTTCTCTGTCCATCTCTTTCTTTATATATCTGTGCCAAGGTCCTTGTCTCTCTCTCTCCCTCTCTGTCTGTCTCTCTGTTCTAACCAATAGTAAGGCAAACATTCTATGAGTGCCAATCACTATCTGTCAAACCTTTTCCCATTGTTTTTTCAACAAACTCCAGGTTCCCCACCCCACAGTTGGAGACCAGGGAAGTCTGCCTTAAACCGGAATACATGGCCACAACAAAGTGAGAATCAGTCCCAGAGTAAGATAAATTGAAACAGACTAAACAGAAAACAATAAACACAGACAACAGACTACAACACGTAGACGATCAATCGACAATTAAACAAACAAACTGCAAGATGCGAACTGTACCTAATTTGTGGCAGGCCATCTCCTTTAGCAGCCATGCTGGCATGGGTACTGGGCAGGAGCTGGTTCGGCCCCATCAAGAGATGACCCCCTGTGGCTCAGGTCTTGGTATGTTTGGTGATGATTCTTGTATATCCTCACTATATCCCAGGTGTCAGTAGAATATCACCGTATCCCAGTTGCCAGTAGAGTATCACTGTACTCCAGGTGTTAGTAGGAAATCACAATATCCCAGGTGTTAGTAGAATATCACCGTATCCCAGATGTCAGTAGAATATCACCGTATCCCAGGTGTCAGTAGAGTATCACACTTATCACATTTTGTCTTCGGTATGACTATATCCTAATTCCTATATCCCCAAATCAAATGGTCAATCCCCAATCAATATCAATCCAAACTCCAAATCCTATATCACCAAATCGGGAGTCTCAATGGCGAAGTGGTCAAGCAGTTTGACTCGGGATCCGAAGGTTGTGGGTTCGATTCCGGGCCGCGTCTTCGGTTCACGAGTGAAATTGTCCGGAGACTCCTGTGGGTCGTCGCTAGAGAAAGGAGTTCGTGCTTTGTGCGACGGCTTTCCGCGCTGCGGAAAGAGACCGAGCCATATGGGTTAAACCCGGTGCAATGAAGTCGACCCTGTCGACTTTTAAGCGACTTTTTTCACCAAATCTTAGTTCGAAGGATATAATCACTCTATCCCCGATCTCTGTATGTATCACTATATTCCAGTCCTCAGGATATTATCACAATATCCCCGTTTCCCGAGGAGAGTATTGCTATATCCAATTCGAAGAATATTTTCACTTTATTACAGTTTCCATTATAGTACCACCTTAACCTAGCTTTCATTATAGAATCAGAATATCCTAGTTACCGGTATAGTATCACTTTATCCTGATTTTTATTACAATATCACGTTATCCCACCCAACAATAGACTATCACAACATCATTGTCACTAGTATTGTATAATTATATTCTAGTTCTCAGTTCAGTGTCACTATATCCCAGGTGTCAATATAAAATCACTCTGTCCCAGCTTATATTATACTAGCTGACCCGGCCGGCTTCGCCCAGGCCCTGGAGGGGATCTATCTATCAGTCTGTCTGTCTGCTTGTTGTCTGCCTGCTGTTGTCTGCCTGTCTGGCTGCCCCGGCCCGGCTTCACCCAGCCCCTGGGGGGGAGCATCTAATTTAATTCATATAAGTAGTCATATAAAGCTCTCCCGTTCCCGACTATCTGTCTGTCTGTCTATCTGACCGGCCCGGCTTCACCCAGTCCCTGGGGGGAGCATTCATTTAATTCAATTATAAGTAAGTCATATCAGGCTCTTCCGATTCCCGACTATCTGTCTGTCTGTTCTATCGTCTGACCGTGCCCGGGCTCCTACCATTCCCTGGTGGTGAGCATTCATTTTACTTCATCATAAGTAGTCATCTAAGCTCTTCCCGTTCCCGACTGTCGTCTGTCCTATCTGTCTGTCTGTCCTGCCGGTTTCCACCCAGTCCCTTGGTGGGGCGCATTTCTCCATTTAATTTCATATACGTGTAGTTCCTAAAGCGCTCCCGTTTCCTGACTATTGTTCTGTCTGCCTATCTGTCTGTTTCGTCCACGGCCCGGCCTTCCCCAGTCCCCTGGTGGGGAGCATCTCATTTAATTCATATACGTAGTCATATAAGCTCTCCCGTCCGACGTCTGTATCTGTTGTCTGTCTGTCCCGGCCCGGCTTCACCCAGCCCTGGTGGGGAGCATCTAATTTAATTCATATAAGTAGTCATATAAGCTCTCCCGTTCCCGACTGTCTGTCTGTCTATCTGTCTGACCGGCGTGGTTTCGCCCAGCTCTTGGCGCACAGTAACTTAAAAGAATGTCCTTCCACACACCATTCAATGAAAACTGTAGAAAAAGATGGGTTACAATGTTATGCATTATGCATTATTTTTATGAAAACTTTGAAAATGCCTTAAAGATTATATCATTATTTATTATAACTCATATGCCTGAAAATAACTATAGACAAAGAGTTTAACAATAGTGCAAGTAAGTCCAACAATATGACTATAAAGTATATAGAAATGTTATTAAAAGTTATGCCCCTTGAAATAACTTTTCTAGAGTGAAGTCCCCCTGCTATATAGACATTATATAATGAAAATGGAAAAGTAAATGTTATTAAATAAGTCGAAGATTTTACATTAAGAAATTATTATAGTCGGTTGCAAATGAATGAAAGGAAGACGTGTAGAAAATTTCATCTCAATCGGATGTACCGTTATCGAAACGCATCCAATACCCACAAACAAACATAACACTCTGTTTTATAGATATAGAAATCACTATATCCCAGGTGTCAATATAAAATTACTCTCCCCCAGGATATCTATATCTATAAAAAGACGATGTATGTCTGTATGTATGTCCGTTCTTTCTGCGTTCGGCGAACGGTCCACTGTTTGAGATGAAATTTTCTACACGTCTTCTTCTCATTCCCGTGCACCCAAAACTGTCATAGTTTGTTAGTGTACAATAAGCTTTTTACTTACTAAAATTTAATATTTAATATCTTACATTTATATATATTATAGTGAGGGGACTTAACTTAAGAAAAGTTATTTCAAGGGGCATAACTTTTAAAACATTGCTATATATTTTATATAAGATTGTTGCATTGTTTTTAAAGATTTATAAAACCCCTTTTTCTACAGTTATTTACAGGCATATGAGTTATAATAATAGACATAATCTTTAAGACATTTTCAAAGTTTTTTTAAAAATAATGCATCTATTAAATAGTGAAAAATTTCTAACTTATCTTTTTATGTTTAAAGAAGTTATTACAGTCATGTAGGTGATTAAAAACAGTTTTCATTTAAAAATAATGGATGGTGCGTGGAAGGACATTCTTAAGGTTTCTTTTTTTTTGTTATATGAATTTAATGAGACGCTCCCAGCCAGGAGCTGGGCAAAGCCGCCGGGTCAGATAGATAGACAGAAGAACAGACAGATAGTCGGGGAAAGGGAGCTTATATGACTACTTATAGGGAAATTTAAAAGAGATGCCCCCCCACCAGAGGCTGGGCGAAGCCGGGCCGGGTCAGATAGATAGACAGACAGACAGACAGGACAGATAGTCGGGAACGGGAGCTTATATGACTACTTATATGAATTAAATGAGATGCTCCCACCAGAGGCTGGGCGAAGCCGGGCCGGGTCAGACAGACAGACAGATAGTCGGGAACGGAGAGCTTACATGACTACTTATATGAATTAAATGAGATGCTCCCCACCAGGACTGGGTTGAAGCCGGAACGGGTCTGACAGACAGACAGACAGATAGAAAAAACAGACAGATAGACAGACAGATAGTCGGGAACGGGAACGGGAGCTTATACGACTACTTATATGATATGAATTAAATTGGGATGCTCCCACCAGGAGCTGGGCGAAGCCGTACCGGGTCAGACAGACAGACAGACAGACAGACAGACAAGCAGACAGAAAGACAGACAGACAGACAGACGGGACAGATAGATAGACAGATCCCTACCAGGGCCTGGGCGAAGCTGGGCCGGGACAGCTAGTTTTAAAATAATCACTATATCCCAGGCTTCATTATAAAACCCACCCCTATCTCAGGTTCATGATAAAATCACTCTATCACGGTTTCCAAGAGAGTATCGATATACCCAAAATTTCAGAATATTATCACTTTATTAAACCCTTCGTTATAGCATCTCTATATCCCAGTTTCCAGTATAATGTCGCTATATCCCAGTTTCCAGTATAATGTCGCTATATCCCAGCTTTTAGTAAATGTCGCTTTATCCTAGTTCCAGTTAATGTCGCATATCCCAGTTGCCCAGTATAATGTCGCTATATCCCAGTTTCCAGTATCAGCATCATCATCATCATCATCATCAAGTGCCGGGGCCGGCTGGCGTAGGCGTTCATGGCTCTCCACAGATCTCGGTCTTTGGTTTTCTGGATCAACTCTGCTGCTGTATATTCCTTCCATGCCACAGTCCTCAATCCATCCAGCATCATTTCTCTTGGTCTGCCTACTGCCTCTCTTCCCTCGATCTTTCCAGTTGTCACGATGTTCTCCAATGCCTCTCTTCTCATCACATGACCGAGGAAAGCTGTTTGTCTCTTTCTTAATGTTGTATATAATGTTCTAGTTTCATTAGCCTTTCAGGCAGTCGTCGTTAGTTACTCTGGCAGTCCAAGGAATCGCAACATTCGTCTCAGGAACCACATCTCTGTTTCTTCTAATTTCTTTTTAATTTCTTCATTTTCATTCCAAGATTCACTGCCATTTCAGCCAAAACTGTTTCCAGTATAATATAGCTATATCCCAGTTTCCAGTTTAATGTCTCTATATCCCAGTTTCCAATATAATGTCGCTGTATCGAAGTTTTATGTATAGTATTACTATATTACTATTTTCTTTATAACAGTATAATGCCAACATAGTGCAAATAATATCCCAGTTGGGCCCCTATGGCACCCCCATACTTTTGATTTTAGTACAATTTTCGCTATATCCTAGTTTCCAGTACGTATCAATGTACCAAAAGTTTCTAGTATGGTGTCACTATATCGAAGTTCCAGTACCCTGTCACTCACTATATCCAGTTTCCAGTACCCGTCACTCACTACATCCCAGTTCCAGTACACTGTCACTCACTATATCCCAGTTTCCAGTACGCTGTCACTCACTATATCCCAGTTTCCAGTACCCTGTCACTCACTATATCCCAGTTTCCAGTACGCTGTCCATCACTATATCCCATTTCCAGTACGCTGTAACTCATTATATCCCAGTTTCCAGTACAGTGTCGATATATCCCCGATTTCAGTATCAGTCACTCACTATATCCCAGTTTCTAGTACTCAGTCACTCACTATATCCCCGTTTCCCGTACAGTGTCGATATATCCCAGTTTTCAGTACGTTGTCACTATATCCAGTTTCCAGTACGCTGTCACTCACTATATCCCAGTTTCCAGTACCCTGTCACTCACTATATCCCAATTTCCAGTACGCTGTCATCACTATATCCCATTTTTTAGTACTCTGTAACTCATTTTATCCCAGTTTCCAGTACAGTGTCGATATATCCCAGATTTTAGTACCAGTCACTCACTATATCCCAGTTTTTAGTACTCAGTCACTTACTATATCCCAGTT
>JACEFZ010013121.1:27500-131372 GCA_014155875.1 Cepaea nemoralis
GCGTATTGCATAAGCTATCAATGGCAGCGTAATACATAAACTATCAAATATAGCGTATCGCATAAGCTATCAAATGTTACCATATTGCATAAAGTGGCAAATGTTACCATATTGCATAAACTATCAAATGTTTTGCATACTGCACCATTAGCAATGTTAGCATATACAAACAAGATAGCAATGTTGGCTTATTGCATTCAAAGACTGTCCCGATAACGACATATCTAGACAAACTGTCTGGCCTCAGAAAAACCGGGGATAAACTCTATGGACCACTGAATGAACTAACAAGACAGTGAAGTTTTTAAACTAGAGACAGAATTGCTGATATAGACAAATTGTGGAGGAGAGGAGGAGGACGAGGGGGAGAGGAGCAGAAGAAGAAGAAGAAGAAGAAGCGTATGAACAAGTTATCTAAAGGTAACGATTTGCACACGCTATTAAAAGGGAGCAGATACATAAGCTTTCAAAAGGTAGCAGATATCACAACTATCAAAGGTAGCCGATTGCATAATATATCAAAAGGTAGCCGGTTGCATAATCTATCAAAATGTAACACACTGCACAAGCTATCAAAAGGTAGCGGACTGAACAAGCTATCAAAATGTAGCGGATTGTACAAGCTATCAAAAGGTAGCGGACTGCACAACTATCAACATGTAGCGGATTGCAGAAACTATCAAAATGTAACTGACTTTCCCAATCTATGAACGGTAGCCGGTTGCACAAGGTATCAAACGGTAGCAGACTGCACAAGCTATCACAAGATAGCAGACTGCACAAGCTATCACAAGATAGCGGAAATGCACAGGTATCAAACGGTAGCAGACTGCACAAGCTATCACAAGATAGCAGACTGCACAAGCTATCACCGATAGCGGACTGCACAGATATCAAACGGTAGCAGACTGCACAAGCTATCACCAGATAGCGGACTGCAGAAGATATCAAACAGTAGCAGACTGCACAAGCTATCACCAGATAGCGGACTGCACAAGCTATCACCAGATAGCGGACTGCACAAGCTATCACCAGATAGCGGACTGCACAAGCTATCACAAGATAGCGGACTGCACAAGCTATCACAAAAAAAAAGGTTGGCTCAGTGTCTGTCGTCTGCTTGAATTCAGGCAATTCATAGGTGGCTGCCACGAGAACCGCTAACCCACGTCTACTAATGGTGTCATCTGGTGTCAATTCAGCGCCACTACAATATTCCACTCTTAGCTCACGTCCCTGGGACACACGGCCAATTATGGATGTTTGCGTGAGCTTGCTGATGTTTCCATATCTCTCTCTCTCCACCTACGTACCTACCTACTTACATACCACACACCTACCAATCTACCTACCTATCTAATAACCTACACATCTGTCTGCGTACGTGCCTACTAACCTGATGACCGACCTACCTATCTGCCTGCCTGTATGTCTGTTTACCTATCTATCTACAAACCTACCTATCTGTCTGCATGCTTATCTGTCTCCCTACATTCCTGTCTATCAGCCTACCCACCTACCTGTCTTTATGTCCGTTGTCTGTCTGTCTGTCTGTCTTTTCCTGCCAGCATGTACGTCTGTCGACACTGTCTGCCCGTCTATATTTCTACCTGTCTGTCCGTCTGCCTGTATGTCTTTCTACCTGTCTGTCCGTCTGCCTGTATGTCTATCTACCTGTCTGTCCGTCTGCCTGTATGTCTATCTACCTGTCTGTCCGTCTGCCTATAGCCACAGTACAATACAGTCACAATACAAGCAATATAAGTAAATGACGTGATGTTTCTGAAATATTCTTCGTACCGTCTTACTTGGCGCCCCCCCCTCCCCCACCACCACCACTTCCACCCCATCTCTCTCTCTCTCTCTCTCTCTCTCTCTCTCCTCTCTCTCTCTCTCTCTCTCTCTCTCTCTCTCTCTCCACACACGCACACACACCGACTTCTGAGGTGCTTGTAATTTACGTCTCCAAGTCAGGACGGCCGTTCTCTCTGGCTGAGGGATTTACACCCACTTTCTCCGTAATCCCTTTATCCACGCAGGTCCTCGCAGCGAGGCGAGAACTGGAAGCGGTTCGACCCGCGCTCGTGACTTGCGGAATAATGAGCCGGCCGCTCAGAAGCATGGCAAACTACTGAGCGTAATCTTGCCAAGAAATCAACAGACAGCTGAAAGATGCTGATGTTGACAGCGATGTCCTGTAAAGGATATGCAACAACAAAAAAGTCAAGTACGAGAAGTCAAAATTTTAATCCAACTGTCCGAGTAGGAGTTTACACCGCTACCCCGCGATCAGAACACCGGAAGTTTACGAGCGACCGCGATTAACCTTTCGAATTGGAAACAATTAGGTATATTTAGCTCCTGCGAGAGAAAATACTACACACAGACACGTTGCAAGGAAATACTCGCAGACAAGTGAAAACAACGATGATTTCCTTGTAAGGTACGTGCAACGTGTCTGTATTTAGTATGTTTCCTTCTCGCAGGAGCTAATATACCTATATTCATATTGCTCTATCCTGCTGCAGCCGCTGCTTTTTCTTTTGTTCCATATTAACCTTTCGGCAACGTCAATTCCAACCGAAATAATGGAATTATCTGTTTCACTGAAATTAATCTGTCTGTTTTGATGACATTAATCTATCTGTGTCAATTAAATTAATCTATCTTGTGTTAATGAATTAATATGTCTGTTTCAATGACTTACCCTTTAAATATTATTAGTTTTGATATGCCATTTGCACGAGAAAAAGAGTGTTGAAGTGCTTACTACATAGAACCTGTACTTTTGCATGGATGTGAGCGTGGACAATGAGCAGACAAGCTGAAAACATCTGACGGCTGTGGACTGTGGTTTCTGAGGAAAATGCAAAGATACATGGACAGACAGAAAAACCAATGACCAAGTCCTACAAGAAGAAATAAAGACCGTAACCTGAATAGAGAAATTAGACGTAGACAGTCACAGTTTTTTGGCCAAATTATGAGAAGAAATAAATTGGAGAACTTGGTGACAACTGGCAAGATTTAGGAGAAAATAACAAGAGGAAGACAGAGAAGGAAATACTTGGATGGCTTGACCACATGGCACAATCGACTTTTTCTGAACATTTAAGTTTCAGAAGTCGCATAAAAGAGGTTTTAGATCGAGAGGATCGACTTCATTGTACCGGGTTTGATCACACATGGCTGGGTCTCTTTCAACACAGCGAGCTGCCGAAAGCGTCACACAAGCACAAACTCCGCAGCTCCAGCGATGACCCCTCCTCCCACCCACTGCGAAATGGACCAAGACTCACGCCACGTGTTGCCACAGGAAAGGTACATTACTGTATCGACGGACAATAATCGATGTTTCAAATATATTGAAGCGTTATCTATTAGTCGAATCCAGCCGTTGCTATGTCAACAGAAGGACTTCCTGTTAAATCTGAGATTTCCGAGGAGATAATGAAGAATATCAATGACTATTTATTTAGTGTTTCAGCCAAAATATCATTTATTTATTCGCATCGTATGGTATATACCTCTGCAGTATGTACCTGACGAGATGCAGCGACATATGCCAGGCAATAAGTCGTGTTTATCGCGTCTATGTTTATATTCACATAGAGAATCAATTGCTTTGAGGGTACATTTCTTCAAAACAAGTACTTCTTTTTGTTTGCTAGTTTTGTGCAACATCCACTTAATACCGCTTAAAACCCGCATTGCTATGTCCAGCCTACGTCTGACGTCATTTAAACAGTCCCCATTGCTATGGCCAGCCTACGTCTGACGTCATTTAAACAGTCCCCATTGCTATGACCAGCCTACGTCTGACGTCATTTGAACAGTTCCCATTGCTATGTCCAGCCTACGTCTGACGTCATTTAAACAGTCCCCATTGCTATGACCAGCCTACGTCTGACGTCATTTGAACAGTTCCCATTGCTATGACCAGCCTACGTCTGACGTCATTTGAACAGTTCCCATTGCTATGACCAACCTATGTCTGACGTTATTTAAACAGTCCCCAATTGCTTTGAATAATTTACGTCTGACGTCATTTAAAGTCCCCCTTGCTATGACCAGCCTACGTCTGACGTCATTTAAGCAGTCCCCATTGCTATGGCCAGCCTACGTCTGACGTCATTTAAACAGTCCCCATTACTATGGCCAGCCAACGTCTGACGTCATTTAAACAGTCCCCATTACTATGGCCAGCCAACGTCTGACGTCATTTAAACAGTCCCCATTACTATGGCCAGCCTACGTCTGACGTCATTTAAACAGTCCCCATTGCTATGGCCAGCCAACGTCTGACGTCATTTAAACAGTCCCCAGTGCTATGGCCAACCTATGTCTGACGTCATTTGAACATTCCCATTGCTATGACCAACCTATGTCTGACGTCATTTAAACAGTCCCCATTGCTATGGCCAGCCTACGTCTGACGTCATTTGAACAGTTCCCATTGCTATGGCCAGCCTACGTCTGACGTCATTTAAACAGTCCCCATTGCTATGGCCAGCCTACGTCTGACGTCATTTGAACAGTTCCCATTGCTATGACCAGCCTACGTCTGACGTCATTTGAACAGTTCCCATTGCTATGACCAGCCTACGTCTGACGTCATTAAAACAGTCCCCAATTGCTATGACCAATTTACGTCTGACGTCATTTAAACAGTCCCCAATTGCTATGGCCAGCCTACGTCTGACGTCATTTGAACAGTCCCCATTGCTAGGTCCAGTCTAATCTGACGTTATTTAAACAACCCCATTGTTACGGCAAGTCTACATTTGACGTCATTTCAACAATCCCCATTGCTGTCGATTCTGAAGCCAAGATATTCAGTTTGTGACATTTTCCATTTGTCCATTATTGATCGAGATTTTTGGTTGACATGTAGTTTTTTCCCCCGTCAATCTAATCAAGGTGCATTGTTGTTTACTTCCTGCTGTGTTGTTTCGATTTTTCACTGCGGCATGAACAGCTAAAACACTTTAGACAGTCACAGTACATTCAGTCAGTAGCATGTCCTTCGCAGAACCTCGCTCTCATAACAACCTTCCGGAAAACTTCTCGATCATAAGCAAGATGTCCCGCGTCTGATACACTCATCTGGAGATCATCCGCCACATCCTGCACCCATCTTCTCTATGGCCTTCCTCTTCCTTTCTTCCCAGGAATATATCCCTCCATTACTGTTCTCTCCAAACTTTCGTGACGTTTCAAGTGACCAAAATATTTCAATTTTCTTTGTTTTATCGTCTTTAATAGCCAACCTTCTTCAATATTCAGCTCTTGAAGTATGGATGCATTTGTTCTTTCTTTACCCAAGATATTCTTAGAACTCGTCTATAACATTTATATTCAAAGGCATTTATGCGCTGTTCAGCTTGTTTAGTAAGTGTCCAGGTCTCACAGGCGTATGTTGCAATGGGAAAGATGCATGCTCTTAAAAATCTAATTTTTGTTAGTTCTATCTGTCCCATTCCATAATTTATTCAGTTGTTTTAGTCTTTGAAGAGCAATTGATAGTCGTCGTTTAAATTTCTTCAATTATGTCACATTATTGGTAATCAAGACCCAAGATATTCAAATTTTCCACACCTCAATTTTTCATCATTAACATATATTCTTTCCATATGGTTTTTATCTGTATGCATATTTGTTTTGCAATGTTAAGAATAAGTTGTATTTTCACTATTCAATTGGGTTGAGGCTATTATTTTTTTTATACCAGTCTTGTGTTGATAGCAATACGTTCATCAGCATACCGAATCTCTGGTATGTCAAGACCAACCGATACTTAGGACATCATATAGCTCCTATGCCCTTGGAGAACATTAGGCGTGGAGAGGAGGGGTCAGAGTGCCAGCGGAGCAGTCAGACATATGCAGAGTTATAATCACATTAAGCCGGGAGTGCAGGGAGTGGCCAGCAGGGGCCACGGAAGTGGAAATCCAGCAACTAATCCAGGACAATGCTCACTCGGGTGATGTGATTATCTACACAGATATGGTCGGTGTCAAGAGGTGAGAGAAGTGGCTGGGGGTTCATCGCCAAAGCTAATGGTCGATGTTTGGGGCGGAGAAGCCTGCATATGACCACAACATCCAGCTTAAGAATAGAGGTGGGGGCAGTCACTGCGGCTCTCCGCTGGATGGAGAATACGACACACACACACACACATCGTGATTGTAACTGACTCAGAAAGCATGCTGACGAGGGTGAGGACGGGCAGGCTTCGGGCGGAGTGGCTTGCTTCGCTTCAGAGGTCACGGGTGACAAGCATCGCCTGGATCTTTTCTCCTGGGCATGCCGGTTTTGCTGGGAAATGAACAGGCGGACAGATTGGCTGGCTCTGCAGAACTTGGTGGAGTATTGATACATGACAAGGCAGATGTGGTTGCGGCCTTGTGGCAGCACGTGCACACCTCGGAGGAGCAATGGATTACCATGTCTGGCAAGAATGAGACAGCGAGGAGTGACAAGGGGATCTGGCCGACGCTCAACGCTCAGAGGAAAGGCGAGACGGACTTATAATCAGATTGCTACTGGTACTATTAGTGTTGGAACTCTTCGCTGGCTCCTGAGGATGGGGACGGAGCACTTATGGGAATGCCCCGAATGCTGTGATGTCGATTCCTAAATCAATCAATCAATCAATCAATCATAGCTCCCTATTTATATCATCTCTTCATTTCTCATTATATTTTCGGAGTATGGGTTAAACAAATAGGGGACAGCACGCAGCCTGACGGACTCCTTGCTTGATGTCAAACTAATCTGATGTCTCGCCATCTATTCTAACCGCTGCTTGTTGGTCTAGATAGATCTTTTCTTATGAGTTGTAATACATGTGGTGGAAAGCCCATATACCTCATGATTTCCCAAGTTTCTGATGTTGTACACAGTCAATGCCATTAGTGTCATAAATTTGTCATACTAAAGATAATCGCACATTTAAATGAAGATCGTTCATTCTGCACAAAATTGGTTGGAATCGCCTAATTGCTAGAGTCACGGTAAATTTCAGCAATTTGGCTCTAACAATTACGTGATTCCAACCAATTTTGTGCAACAGAAAGACATTGTGTTAAAATTGCGATTATCGCGGGATAACAAATGCCCCACATTCCAGTAATATTCAGTGAATATTGTTATAAGTATTTCAGCTAAACTATAATTAATTTATTTACTCCATATGATATATAGGTCTGCAGTATGCACTTGACGAAACGCAGCACAATATGCCAGGTAAAAAATCGTGCAACCGTTTCTTTGTTGCTTCTGTATTTGAATTCACTAAGGGAATACCCGCCCTCCGTGGCTAAAGGCTTGCGAACGCGGTTCGTGAGCCGTTTACCAGGCGATCGAAACTCAGCTGTGACCGATGTGTGCAGCAGACCGTGTCGCGTTGTGTTATAGCGAGTTTGAATGGGAGCCGGTCGTTCAGAAAGCAATGGCAAACTACTGATGTAAAACTTGCCTGGTACATCAACAGCAGCTGAAAAATGCTGGTGTGCTGGGGAATGAAAAGGCAGACAGATTGGCTGGCTCTACAAAAATTGTTGGAGTATTGATGCATGATAAGGCAGACGTGGTTGCGGCCTTGTGGAGCACGTGTACACCTCGGAGGAGCAAATGGATCACCATGGTCTGACAAGAATGCGACAGCGTGGAGTGACGAGGATCGTGGCCCGATGCTCGACCTAGAGGAAAGGCGAGACGCACATATAATCAGATTGCTACTGGTACTATTGGGGTTGGAACTCTTCGCTGGCTTCTGAGGATGGGGACGGAGCGCTTATGGGAATGCCCCGAATGCTGTGATGTCGGTTCCTAAATCAATCAATCAATCAACCAATCAATCAATCAATCAATCAATCGATTCGGGATAAACAGTTAGCAAACATACTCTATCCACACCGGAACAGAACCATCTGTTGAGGCGGCCAAAAGACAAACGGGCAGATACAGGAACGCAGAGAGGCAGGAGAAGACACAGGGAAGACAGAGGACACTCCTAGAGGAGAGACCGTTCGAAGCCAGACAACAAATCAGTGACACACGCAGGTTGCTCTGTGAAGGAGGCCATCGGCTCTGACAGAACACGATTTTTAAAAAAACATAGATGCCGAGGTAGTTTCCTGCCATGAGTCGGTGATTGCTTGTACAGTCACGTGTAATATTAGGTCTGAGTGCACGCAGGACTAGGTGGCCAATTTTTCATCTATCAGCGAACGACGAGCGCAGGCGTCGTACCCCCGTCCGACCGTACTCATGACATGACCAGTTGACCCTAGCTATTACACTAACTCGTTCGTTGGATAATGAAGATTATGTTCAAGTAATCTTACCCCGAGGCATATTTATTTTTGCATATCCGTTTTACAGGACATCGCTGTCAACACCAGCATTTTACTGCTGTTATTGATGTCTCGGCGTTCAGTAGTTTGCCATTGTTTTCTGATCGACCGGCTCCAATACCAACTCGTTCCAATCCAGGGCAACGCGGTCTGCTGCCAAATCGGTCGCAACTGTGTTTCGAACGCGGGTAAGCGGACTTACGAATCGCGTCCGTAAATCATTCGCAGCGGAGACCGGCCCGAGACATATTTGCAAAGAGACAATACCGAGACATATTGCGAAGGGACAATACCGAGACATATTACAAAAGGACACATTCCGAGACATATTGCAAAAGGACAAATTCCGAGACATATTGCAAAAGGACAAATTCCGAGACATATTGCAAAAGGATGTTTCCGAGACATATTGCAAAAGGACAATTCCGAGACATATTGCAAAATGATAATTCCGAGGCATTGCCAAAGGACAACCAACCTTCCTAAATGGCAGAGTAGCCATGTCAAGAGAGAGCGTTATTATCGTGACGGAATGATAAAAGAGAATGATAGGATGATATCAGTCGTCTAGATATACAGAAGCGGTTACTGCACACAGTGAACAACTAGGGTTAGTATTACATTGTAAGAAGACAGGGATTATGGTTGTCTCTAAGAAGAAAGAAATACCACAATGTAATATAAGGGTCTCATCTCATCTCATCATGTTCCACTTGTACCTTGCGGTGTCGAGGTGAAGTATAAACAGCGGGAGAGTACCCGCTTATGGGCTTCATGTATCGATATTCCCATGAACTCTGTTATTCCCTGCGTCCATCGTTTACGTGGTCGGCCTCTTCCTCTGCTTCCCTCTGGTCTGTACATCATTGCTTGTTGTGGTATACTGTTAGTTGGTAACCTACTTGTATGACCAAACCATTTGACTTGCTGTCTTCTAATAAAATCTAGAGCAATGGTTCTCAACCGGTGGGAAATCCCCCCCCCCCCTCCAGGGGGAATTTAGGGTTTCCAGGGGGGGGGGGGTGAAGACCATTTCAAGATCGCGTTAATACAAGAACCGATTACTTGTTATTGTTTTTCCCTTCATACTTTACAGTTATGTACGTCTCATCCTTCTAAAATTTATTTTATAAAGTAAGTAGACCCACAAATCATTTTTTATGTGGATGTCTAGACTTGTTTTAGTATATGCTATTAAATTACCTTCCATTTTTACGTATACTGTAGGGTTTTTTTAGATAGGAAATATGAAAGGGGGGGGGGGGAAAGACGTTCTGAAAATACGGTGAAGGGGGCACGGGCCAAATTTTTGATAGGAAAGGGGGGGGGGAATAACGTTCTGAAAATATGGTGAAGGGGGCACGGGCCAAAAAAGGTTGAGAACCACTGATCTAGCGCATCTAAAACCCCACTTTAGTCCTGATTTCTTCATTTCTGATCTTATCTTCTTGATACATTGAGTATTCTTCTCAGGAATCTCATTTCTGTTGTGTGATTTTCTTTTCTCTTTTTCTGTCATTGTCCAGGTTTGGCATTGGTAGCATAGAGTTGGTAGGAAGATTGTGTTGTAAAGTGCTTTCTTAGTAGTTATTGATACATGTTTGTTCTTTAGTATTGGTGCCATTTGTCCAATGAGTTGGTTTGCCTTATTGCATCTATTTTCGATCTCGTCTTCTGATTTGCCATTTGATGATATTATACTTCCTAGGTACTTGAAACTCTTTACTTGTTTCAAGGGATGTTCGTTTAGGTGAATCGTTGTTGCTTTTTCTTCTTTAGTTATAGTCATTACCTCTGTTTTACTTGTGCTAATTTTCATGTTATGTTCCCTACACATTTCGTTTAGACTATTCATGTGGTCTTGTAATTCAGCTTCTGATTTTGCTATTAGTGCTTGGTCGTCCGCAAACAGAAGTTCTCTAATGGTTAGATTTGCAGATGGTTCTTTTTCTGTGTTCTCGTCATGCGGTGTTTTTGCGGTCTCTGTTTGGCTGGTTTCTTTACATATGTTGTCTATATATGTTATGAACAAGAGAGGGGACAGGACACAATCCTTGTCGTACTCCGGATCTTATGGTGAAGGGTTCTGAGTGTCCTCCAGTTGCTCTCACTATGCATTCACTGTTGTTGTATAAGCTTCTACATAGGTTTGTTAGATGTGTACTCACTCCATATTGTTTAAGGATTTCCCACAGCTTGTTTCTATCTACTCTATCAAATGCCTTTTCTTGGTCGACAAAGGCTAAGTAGAGTGTTTCATTGAATTCGATTGATTTTTCTATAAGTTGTCTAATAGCAAAAATGGCATATGTGCATCCCTTTGTTTTCCTTAATCCAAGTTGTGTTCGCTTAGCTGGGGTTCTATAAGTAGTTCGTAATCTTTCTCAAGATTTTGCAAAATATTTTCCCAGTATGACTCAACAGTGAAATGCCTCTGTATTGTGTGCAGTCTCTTTTGCTGCCTTTGTTTTTCCAAACTGGGATAATTATGGTCGTTTCCCAGTCTCGTGGTGTCTGTTTGTTCTACCCAAACATGGTTGAATAGTCTATGTAGCCATGCTGTTCCTACTTCTCTTGCTGCTTTAATTAGTTCATTTGGTATTTCATCTTGTCCTGGTGATTTGTTCAATGGGGCTAATCTTACGGGCGTCTATAACATTTCTTCCTTTGCAGTAATACTGGTTCTAGTTCTTCGGTGACATCTGCCTATAGGTTTCTTGAATTCTCTGTGAACTCTGAATGGGATGTTGCAGAAGTTGTTTCGAAATATTGCTTTCCATCTATTAGGATTTGTTTTTTGTTCACTTATTGGTAATCATTATTTCAGTGGGCTCAAGGGTTCTCTCTCTGTGTTCGCATGCACTTATACTTTTTGTAGAAGTTCCCAGTTGCCTACCTATGTAGTTTTTATTTAGGGTTTCCTCCATACTCCTTCCCAGTCTCGTTGTTGTTTTTCTTCTCTTCTACTATTATATCACATGTCTTCTCGCTATTCTGTATCCTATAGCAATCGCATTTCCTGTTTGCTCTTCGACCACTTTTTAAATATTCCTTTTTGTCTTTTACCAGCTTCTATTACTGCTGGTTGCACCAAATTGCTTTATTTTCTTTTATCCGTCGGTGGTGTTTTTTTCGTGGTTCCCCACGTGCTATTTTTTGCAGTATTTAAAATGCTTGATTTGAACACGCCCCCCCCCCCCCCCCCTCCATTCTTTTCCAAATGGGAATATTCTTAAACAAGTAAAACGGTACAGCTATCTCGGAACAGTCATAACAACTGATGGGAGATGCCTTGAAGAGATTATAACAGAATCGCTATGGCAAAGGTGGCCATTTGCAAGATGGAAAACATACTGACCAATAAAAAGATGTCATTTGCAACGAGAAAAAGAGTGGTAGACGTGATACATGGACGATGAAGAGACAAGCTGAAAAACATCTAATGGTTGTGGAAATGTGGTTTCTGAGGAAAATACAAAGCATACTTCAACAGACAGAAAAATCAATGAGCAAATTCTACAAGAACCGGATGAAAACTGTAAATTGATTAGAGAAATTAGACGTAGAAAGTTAAGATGCGTTGGGCGCGATATGAGAAGAAATAAATTGGAGAACTTGGTGACAACTGCCAAGATTGAGGGGAAAAGAACAAGGGGAAAACAGCGAATTAAATATCTAGATGGCTTGGCCACGTGGCATGGTCGAGACAATAACACAGAGCTGATCCACGACTCTGGTGATCGAGTGAGATAGCGAAACATACCCGCTCACGCTTATCGGCATGGCACATGATGGTTATGGTGATATATTTTCGCATTGTGTTCGCTGGATCAATATAGACTAGGCTAAGCCATAATCAGCACTCTGGCATACTTCAGCTAACCCATTCAACAGACATACGTGCTAACAGAGATCATTCGACATTCTACACGACAATTGTCTGTTCCTAGTGAATTCAAGTTCTTCCTCAAATAAACTCGACAAAATCGATCGCGATCTGATTAATTGCCATTGTGAATTGTCCACCCGACAGGAAACCAGAGTGACAGAACAAGCCAGTGAAATAATGATACTTGCATTCGTTACTGCTGATGTTGATGTCGCATGTTTTCTGTCCGTTTGGTCGGTTTTAACCCAAGCGTAGTCTACTGATGTTTGCGCGTGGGCCAGCTTACCCTATTACCAGTGTCCCTCGCCATTACACGACTCCGATTTTTTAATGTATTTGTAATGTACACCCCCAATTCAAGGACACGAAGTCAACGTTTCAGTTCAACTGACCGGTGTAGGGAGAGAACCCCCTCCCCTATCCTGTCATCACCCCGGAAGTTTTAAAAGCGATCGCTTTTAACCTTTCAGCCACGCGACTTCCAACATCTGCTGCTCGCGCTGTTGTCCAAGGTCTTCCTCAATGCGATGTGATTGTCTAAGTTCAGGGTTTGACTGCAGGCCTGGGTGGAACCAGGGCACCACACTACCTACTCTGCCACACGTTGACCCTCATAATAGTTAAGTAGTATCTATCTATCGATGAAAAAATACTCAGGTGGTACAATATATAAGTGTCATATCTATTGATGAAAAAACACCACGCAATATATAAGTGTTATATCTATTGATGAATACCACAAAATAAATAAATGTCATGTGGATTGATGAATAACACCACGCAATGAATAAGTGCCGTATCTATCGATGAAAAAACACCACAGACAGTACAATACATAAGTGGTTAGTTTATAAAGACGATACATGACTGGTTGGTTATGTAAAGTCAAACGTCATTGGTTGACTACCTAAGGAAGAGACATGATTGGTTAGTTTCATAAAGACGAGATATGACTGGTTGGTTATGTAAAGACGAGACATGATTCGCCAGTTTATAAAGACGAGATATGACTGGTTGGTTATGTACAGACATACGTGATGGTTGGCTACCTAAAGACGAGACATGATTGGTTAGTTTTATAAAGACGAGATATGACTGGTTGGTTATGAAACGACATACATGATTTGTTGGCTACCTAAAGACGAGACATGATTGGTTAGTTTTATAAAGACGAGATATGACTGGTTAGTTTTATAAAGACGAGACATGATTGGCCAGTTTTATAAAGACGAGATATGACTGGTTGGTTATGTACAGACATACGTGATTGGTTGGCTACCTAAAGACGAGACATGATTGGTTAGTTTTATAAAGACGAGACACGACTGATTGGTTATGAAAAGACATACGTGATTGGTTGACTACATAAAGAAGAGACATGATTGATTAGTTTTATAAAGACGAGATATGATGGTCGGTTATGTAAAGAGGACGCTGACCAATGCAGGCATACTGAAACAGTAACGATAGCAACGTTCAGCGAGCGCGTTTGTATAGCGGTTATGACGTAACGCTGACAATGGCATGTGCGAGGCCGCATACAGGTTCGATGCTAGCTCTCGTCGCTCGCTACGGGAGGTAGAGACTGACCAATTATTATTCCGTGCACTCAGGCCTACAGAATGTAATGGTATAAATATTTCACATACCCACGACAGTTCCGTGCTGAGGTACTGTTTCTTTTTTTCGTGTTTTTAACACTATTGCAACGTGTCGACTTTGTTGATATTCTCATCTTCAGGCAATACGAAAGATATTGATACAATACTTCTTTTTTTAATTCACCCACTGTCAGTTGAAATATGAAGGCTAAAAATAGAGGCTCGATACTGACGTCATCACCTCCATCGGATATATAGATGTGTGCTTGCGTGCGTGTGCGTGTGTGTTTGTGTGTGTGTGTATATATAAAAGGTTTCAAAAGCAAGAACGTTGACTTAATTGCACCAGGTTTTATCCCATATGGCTCTGTCTC
The DNA here is from genome assembly GCA_014155875.1 of Cepaea nemoralis. NCBI lineage: Eukaryota > Metazoa > Mollusca > Gastropoda > Stylommatophora > Helicidae > Cepaea > Cepaea nemoralis. Next base: position 41,725 of record JACEFZ010013121.1, read on the forward strand.
TGTCCTCAGGGCGGCCCGCCGATAGCGCCGCACACAGCATAACCCCTAGCCCATCGGCCATCCCCAGGACTCTCCTATAATATTTTACTTGCGAACCAGTGTCGTAGCCTAGATCGAACCCACAGCCTTCGGAGCGCAAAAGCAGGCGGCGCAACCACTTAGCTACGGAGACTCTCATGTGTGTGCATGCAAGTGCGTGTATGCGCGTGCGTTAGTGCGTGTGTGTTTATTGTAGAACGCTGTCATCCCAACACACCGGACATATTCTCGTTGAAACGATAGTTCCATCCAACACACCGGACATATTCTCGCTCATACGATAGTTCATCCCAACACACCGGACATATTCTCGCTCATACGATAGTTCCATCCAACACACCGGACATATTCTCGCTCATACGATAGTTCCATCCCAACACACCGGACATATTCTCGCTCATACGATAGTTCCATCCAACACACCGGACATATTCTCGTTGAAACTATAGACTATAGTTGCATCCCAACACACGGACATATTCTCGTTGAAACTATAGACTATAGTTGCATCCCAACACACCGGACATATTCTCGTTGAAACTATAGTTGCATCCCAACACACCGGACATATTCTCGCTCACACGATAGTTCCATCCCAACACACCGGACATATTCTCGTTGAAACTATAGTTGCATCCCAACACACCGGACATATTCTCGCTCATACGATAGTTCCATCGCCCGTAGCCTAGCATGTTCATGCCCCTATGTCTGTACTGTTCCGTTGTCACCGTCGTTCTGTTCAACTCCCAGCTCTTCTCCAAGGAACCATGTCTTTGACCATGCCACTGTCACTGTTAATATGGCCAAAGTGTTACACATGCATAATGCTGTTCATGGAGACACATTTCAATGTTCACATCTGGTAGATTGTCAATGTTTTTCTATCATCTTGATCATCAATGTTCAGATCTGGTAGATTGTCGATGATTTCTATCATCTTGATACGCGAGTAAACATACAAGAGCATGCGCGCGCACACACACACACACACACACACACACACAACCTCACATTCTTCTTGTCAACTCGTGGCCTCCTGCGTGGCCAGCCATCAAGGACACTGCGTGATTCCGTCACCAAATTTGCAAACCATCAGATCTGGCTTCCCGCTATCCTCAGCAGATAACGACAACGAGTTAGAGGAACTAGCAGACATGTACAACAACAGTATAGTGAGTGCTAGCATCAAGGAGGATTGGTTACACAGCTATCTGATTCCCTTGCCGAAACCTGGCAAAGACCACACAAAAATTCAGGTATTTCAGGTCATCACCATGCAAAATACAATAGACAAGCTGCTGGAGAAGTTTAATTGCAAGAAAACATATCAAGCCAGTTAGAGCGGTAATGTCTTTTTCCACCTACCCTTGGAGGGTAACGTCCAAACAGAGAACCTAGACTAACGCAGCTGTTTTTGCCAATTATGTGTATGACTGTTTCCACTCAGGGACTGAAACCTTTGCTGCAACAATTGATCTTGAGGATGCGTACAACAGAGTACCGTTGGAATTCCTAATGTTTCAGCTTCTTGAACTCAAGTCCATTCATCCTTAATTGGATCACTGCAGCCCTCTTCCAACGGAAAGTAGTTTATAGATGTGGCAGTTGGACTTCTATATCCTGGCCTACCACAGGGATCACCATTATCTCTCATTATCACCACTAACTAACTAACTATCCACAGTAGATCTAGCTTCCTGCTGGCTTGCTGCTAGAGCTGCCTGTTACACTCAGCAGGTTGGCTTCCTGCTAGACTCAGCAGATCTGGCCTACTGCTGGCTTCCTGCTAGACTTAGCAGATCTGGCTTCCCGCGGTCACAAACAGATCTGGCTTCCTGCTAGATTGAGCAGATCTAGCTTCCAACTGTCCCCAGAAGACCTGATTTCCCACTTCCCCCAGTGAGACTGAATGTGACAAAAAAGACATGAGACATAACACGCTTCTTCCAGTGAGACTGAATGTGACGAAGAAGACATAAGACATAACACGCTGCGCCCAGTGAGACTGAATGTGACGAAGAAGACATAAGACATAACACGCTGCGCCCAGTGAGACTGAATGTGACGAAGAAGACATAAGACATAACACGTTGCGCCCAGTGAGACTGAATGTGACGAGAAGACACGAGACATAACATGTTGCATTCTTCTGCAGAAAGTTGCTATCAACCCCAGCCGCAGGTTATCTTTCTATGCAATTTTACGTTCAGTAGTTTGCCATTCAGCATGGACGAGACAGGAACACTGAGCTGATCTACGACTCTGGTGATCGACTGAAATGGCGAGTCATGACCGCCCACGCTTTCCGGCATGGCACATGATTGATTGATTGAGTTTGCCATTGCTTTCTGAACGACAAAGCAACGTTAAAGTCCAATTGACCGGTGTAGGGACGACCCCCTCTACCCCAACATCAGCTCACCGGAATATATTAAACCTCACAGCCACGCAAGGGAATGAGAGACAAATAGAATCACGAGAAATATTGCGAAAATTTATCAAAATGCGTGATTTTTTTCAAATCGACCTCTTGCACAATATGAAGTCAAAGCTGCTGCTATTTTCGGAAACAATATTGATCGGAATTTGAGCAAGGTAATCTGCTTATGATGTCACGATGCAGTTAAAAATTGCGCATAATGGTGAATGGCGAGCGTTATGTAATATACTAAATACGTTTATATGTTTAGATGTCTAATAATAGAAAATAGCGGCAGGAGACAAGGGGAATACTGACAACATGTCTTCATAGAGGAGTGCGCAAACAAGACAGATGCTAACTACAGAGTGATTTTAAAATGTGTCTGGCAGCACGCACTGGGAACTGAAAAAAGTAAAATCAATAATGACGAAACAACAATCTGAGTTGTCGCAGTGCTGGTTGTGCGTATGTGTCTGGGCGTTCTGTTGCAGTATATTTGAATAGACGGAACGTCATTTAGAAAAGAAAGAACGAGAATGCAACAAGTATCGCCAAAATGCCGGACAGTTTCGCATCATGGCATGGAAGAGGTCGTGTCAGAAATGATTGCTAGTACACGAGACAGAAAGCTGTGGACAGATGACCAACACCCACACGGCATGGACTATAAGAAGATTGGCGGTACACGAGACAGAAGGTTGTGGACAGACATAATCACCAACGCCACACGGCATAGACTATAAGAAGATTGGCAGTACACGAGACAGAGGGCTGTGGACATCGCGATCACACATGTTAAAAAAGTGTTACAAATGTCAATTTATGGTGTTGAGAGCAATATTGTATCGTCAATATACTGAACTTAAGATATGTATATTCCTTCGATTATACAGGAATCATATTGTTTCGTGTTAATATTTTCTCTATCATTTCTAATCGGCGTTTTATTATATACTAGCTGACCCGGCCTGGCTTCGCCCAGGCCCTAGCGGGGATCTATCTATCTATCTGTCTGTCTGTCTGTTTGTCTGTCTGTCTGTCTGTCTGTCTGTCTGTCTGACCCGGCCGGCTTCGCCTAGCTCCTGGTGGGGAGCATCTCATTTAATTCATATAAGTAGTCATATAAGCTCCCGTTCCCGACTATCTGTCTGTCTGTCTATCTGTCTGTCCGACCCGGCCCGACTTCGCCCAGGCCCTGTTGGGGAGCATCTAATTTAATTCGTATAAGTAGTCATATAAGCTTCTGTTCTCGTCTGTCTGTCTGTCTGTCTGTCTGTCTGTCTGATTGTCTGTCTGTCTGTCTGCCTGTTTGACCCGGCCCGGCTTCACCCAGTCCCTGGTGGGGAGCATCTAATTAAATTCATATAAAAAAAAAAAAAAATTTACTTAAGAATGTCCTTCCACACACCATCCATTATTTTTAATGAAAACTGTGTTTAATCACCTACATGACTGTAGATAACTTCTTTAAACATAAAAAGATGAGTTAGAAAATTTATGAAAACTTTGAAAATGCCTTAAAGATTATATCATTATTTATTATAACTCATATGCCTGTAAATAACTGTAGACAAAGAGTTATAAATCTTTGAAAACAATGCAACAATCTATATATACAAATATATAGCAATGTTATTAAATGTTATGCCCCTTGAAATAACTTTTCTTAAGTTAAGTCCCCTCGCTATATAGAAATGATAATGTAAATTTAAATATTAAATTTTAGTAAGTAAATAGCTGATTGTACACTAACAAACTATGACAGTTGGTGCACGGGAATGAAAAGAAAACATGTAGAAAATTCATCTCAATCGGATGGACCGTTCGCGAACGCATAAAGAACGGACATACATACATACATCGTCTTTTATAGATATAGATTATAAACAGATAAGGGGACACAATTCAGTCTGGTTATAGTAAATAAAATCTGTTATATCATCACATATTCTAAAGGCTGCCTTTTCTTCAAGGTAAAGTGTTTTTATTATTTGCATTAAGTGTAATAGGAATCCCATTACTTTTATTATACTCCACTATACTTCATCTTCTACACAGTCGAATGTTTTCGAATAGGCTGTGAAACAAGTGTACGGATTTACACTGAACTCTCCTCTGTTTTCTGCCCAAACCATCAAATCAAACTTGTTGTCACGTCACTATTTCACCTACAACCAGCTTGTACTGTGTTAATGTTTTCTTCTTGTTCCTACAATTCTCCCCCCTCCAGGCCCAGGACATGCTGGTGTGGTGGGGAACGAGCAGGCGGAGAGATTGGCTGGGTCTGCACCCCTGGGTAGGGTATTGGTGTATGATAAGGCTGGGTCTGTATCCCTGGGTAGGGTATTGGTGTATAATAAGGCTGGGTCTGTACCCCTGGGTAGGGTACTGCTGTATGATAAGGCTGGGGCTGTATCCCTGGGTAGGGTACTGGTGTATGATAAGGCTGGGTCTGTATCCCTGGGTAGGGTACTGGTGTATGATAAGGCTGGGTCTGTACCCCTGGGTGGAGTATTGGTGTATGATAAGGCTGGGTCTGTACCCCTGGGTAGAGTATTGGTGTATGATAAGGCTGGGTCTGTACCCCTGGGTGGAGTATTGGTGTATGATAAGGCTGGGTCTGTACCCCTGGGTGGAGTATTGGTGTATGATAAGGCTGGGTCTGTACCCCTGGGTAGGGTACTGGTGTATGATAAGGCTGGGTCTGCACCCCTGGGTAGGGTATTGGTGTATGATAAGGCTGGGTCTGTACCCTGGGTAGGGTACTGGTGTGTGATAAGGCTGGGTCTGTACCCCTGGGTAGGGTATTGGTGTATGATAAGACTGGGTCTGTACCCCTGGTAGGGTTTGGTGTATGATAAGGCTAGGTCTGTACCCCTGGGTAGGGTATGGTGTATGATAAGGCTGGGTCTGCACCCCTGGGTAGGGTATTGGTGTATGATAAGGCTGGGTCTGTACCCCTGGGTAGGGTACTGGTGTGTGATAAGGCTGGGTCTGTATCCCTGGGTAGGGTATTGGTGTATGATAAGGCTGGGTCTGTATCCCTGGGTAGGGACTGGTGTATGATAAGGCTGGGTCTGTACCCCTGGGTAGGGTATTGGTGTATGATAAGGCTAGGTCTGTACCCTGGGTAGGGTATTGGTGTATGATAAGGCTGGGTCTGTACCCCTGGCTAGGGTACTGGTGTATGATAAGGTTGGGTCTGTACCCCTGGGTAGGGTATTTGGTGTATGATAAGGCTGGGTCTGTATCCCTGGGTAGGGTATTGGTGTATGATAAGGCTGGGTCTGTACCCCTGGGTAGGGTATTGGTGTATAATAAGGCTGGGTCTGTACCCCTGGGTAGGGTACTAGTGTATGATAAGGCTGGGTCTGTACCCCTGGGTAGGGTATTAGTGTATGATAAGGCTGGGTGTACCCTGGGTAGGGTATTGGTGTATGATAAGGCTGGGTCTGTACCCCTGGGTAGGGTATTGGTGTATGATAAGGCTGGGTCTGTACCCCTGGGTAGGGTATTGGTGTATGATAAGGCTGGGTCTGTACCCCTGGTAGGGTATTGGTGTATGATAAGGCTGGGTCTGTACCCCTGGGTAGGGTATTGGTGTATGATAAGCAGACGTGATTTGGGGCTGTTGGATGGCGTTGTAGTGAAGATGAACAGGTTGATCACCACAGCTTGGAGAGAATGGTGCTGCAGGGAGTGACTAGAGGATCTGACCAACACTCACATCTCAGAGGAAAGGCCAGACAGACACATAATCATACTGCTACTGGCGCCATTAGTATTAAGACACTTCGCTGGCTGTTGAAGATGACGACGAAAACACGTATGGGAATGCTTCAAGTGCTGTAATATCGGTTCTAGACTCAACTCAAATATCTTCCCTACAACATCTGCCAATGATTATTTTAAATACAATTTTGTTTACCTGCATTACCAAGGCAACCGTTCGTAATTGGCATCTAATTTCACGTCTTTGATATTGGAAACATGTTCCCATCCATTCCTGTGGCTGTATCCTGTTTCCATCTCTTTACATGAACTATGATATATGTTCACACTTTTTTCTTCATCAGATTTAATTAACGCTGCTGTGATGTTATCACTTCCTTGTGTGCTTCGTTTCTTGAGCTGTTAACTGATGTAGTGCCAGACACAAAGTATCTTTGTACCAAGCATGGTACACAATCAAATGAACAAGTATTATAGTGTACATTTCTATTCAACGAGAAGTGAAATTGCGAAAGATGCACGAAACAAAACAAATAACTTGATGACACTTGTGTAGCGACATATCGTCCTTCTCACTCCCGTTGTGTTGCCGGGGCCCATAAGGGAAGCAAAAGAATAGCAACACTGTAGCCTACCACGCATGTCGTAAGAGGCGACTAAGGAGGCTTGATGGTTCCGTCGCCCTGCTACTGAGTGAGTGCGTGGCGCGACACTGTGAGCTGTGAAGTTTCGTGTGAAGTGCTTTTGAATCTGCCCAAGTTTTTATTTTTGTTGAACGTGAATGCATGTTCGGAGCGTATGGCAGGTGGCATGTCCCAGGAGTTGACTGGTTTTTTGCCTTATGCAGAAATGCGTGGCGCTGGGCTTCTGGTTGACTGCCACTGCCGTCGGTGATTGAACTGTATTTTCGTGGACTGTGTGGGGGAACATCTAGGACACATCCAGATAGGAAAATGACTGCCGATTCCATCAGAGATGAATTGGGTGTTTCGTGGGGACTGGTGTGTTGACATCTGTGCGCGTGCATTATGCACAGTGTATCTGTGCGGGCTGTTGTTTGTCGAGACTCCTGTCTTTTCCACTTTTCAAATTGGGCAGTGGGGAGCGTTTTTGGCTGTGATATCACTGGCACAGGAAACGGAGCATAATGGGGACGACCGTTGCTGTGAAGTTGGAACTGCGACTAACTAACTAACTAACTAACTAACTAACTAACTATCTAACTAACTAACTAACTAACTAACTAACTAACTAACTAACTAATAACTAACTAACTAACTATCTAACTAACTAACTAAACTAACTACTAACTAACTAACTAACTAACTAACTAACTAACCGTTCCCTCTGTACAAATGTGAGGTCATGTGTTTCGTTATATTATCCTTCGACAGTGAATCAATTAATTGATCACCAACTTCGTCTAGAGTTAGGTCCGGTTATATCTCTGTTGTCATTTCATTCTTTACATTTTTTCTTTAAACAGCTTTATTTTTATATAGATCACAAGACGTATTACCAAATTGTTGTATAGCCAGCTTTGTTAGGTTTTGTCTACTCGTATTCCTTGTATTATTTGTTTTTGTTCTAAAGTTTATGTTCACTGCTTTTAGTCCTTTGAACATTTGGTGATCTCGCCAACCTCCTCAGTATTCTTCCATCGCTCCAAAATGGTCTTGAAATCGCTTGAAAGTCGACAGGGTCGACTTCATTGCATCGGGTTTATCCCATATGGCTCATTTTCTTTCCGCAACGCGGAAAGCGTCACACAAAGCACGAATGCCGTAGCTCCAGCGACGACACTCAGGAGCCTCTGACAAAATTCACTGTGAACCGAAGGACGCGGTCTGGAATCGAACCCTCACATTCAGAACCTGAGTTAAACAGCTTGACCACTTCGCCACAGAGACTCCCTCCAGGTTGTCCAAATTAGTCTTATTGGGATATAAGGAAACAACAATCCAGCTTCAATGTAGGTGATGATCTACCTCCATAGGCAGAACAGAGAGACAGTTTAAAATATGTTGGTACAACACATGCAATTAGATAGACAGGATAATAAACAAAGAAGACCCTGGAACCCAGTAAAACCTACACACCGTAAATTGCCTTTGTCGATAGCTCGGGATCTGTTGGAAACCAGTCACGTGATTGTTAGAGACGATACGTTTTGAATGCTGTTTAAACACATAAATAGACGAATGTTACAGGTTGCGGAAGTCATTGCTATTCATACAGAAAAGTCAATTTTGTGCAAGCATAATAGTCATGTTTCAGCTGAAGTATTACTAATTATTCACATCATTTGATATATAACTGAGCAATATTCACTTGACGAGATGCAGCGAAATATGTCAGGCAATAAATCATGCAACATATTGTTTTGTGTCTTCTGTGGTTACATTCGCAAAGGGTATACATGGTTTAGAACATGATACTTAATGTAAAATTACCGTGGTTGACAGTTTCACATTACTGTTGTCAAAGACTTGAACACATCCCCTCAGCCAGGAAGAGCAGGTAATCTTAAAGAGGCCATCAGGGGATACTGTGCCCGAGGCAAGGGCAGGGGAGATGAGGGAATAGGGTCAGGTTAACCATTCCCTCATGAGACACGCAGGCATGGTTCAGAGAGTTAGCACTCTAACCACGATAAGCATCACGCCTCGTGGTAGCGGGAGAAGTTGAGTAGACACTACATGACACGTTTGCCATCAAGCGTGCCAGGGAGGCAACACGCGTCAAGGTGAAGGTGACTCCGCGTGGTGTGTACCGGCTGGGAAAAAGATTGGCAGACGGGAGACAGGACGTGTCGAGTACACCTCGTTTAGAATAGAGCTAGGGTTGTTGTAACTACATAGATAGAAAGTAGCATAGTGGTTAGCTATTTGTGATAGAGGATTCTGTGGTAGAGTGTTATGTGTTTCATTAGCGACTGTCACTGCTGTAGCGAGCCAATGGCAATAAACTGCACTATGTATTTTGCCTCCCACACGACTTGCAAGTATTCTTGTATTGGTGTGAGAGAAGTACCCGATGAGGCCTGTCAGTGAGTTGTTGACAGGCCAGGGTAATTGTGGTTGTCAGAAGTGAAGCTTGGACGCAAAGTTCAAGCTAATCCACTCGTCCACGAGCTCCAGACTAGGGTTTAATTTAATTTGTGTAGTGACGGTGATTTGTGCAGACGAGAAAAATGTTGCAAGCTAGAAATGTGCCTATCGTGACGTATTAAACTGTTTAATTGTGTTTATGAAATATTTATTTAGTCAAAGTATGTATTCATCAAGCTGTAAGTATTAATATTCTTGGTTTCTCATATTTATTTATATATTACCTTTTTGGTGAGAAATGAGTACCAAAAATGATTCACGGCGGAGCGATACGAAGCCAGCAAACAATATCGATTTTTCATCCTACAAACATCAAAAACTAGTAGACGGGTTTTACAAGTTGTCCCCAAACAGGGGACCATGTTGAGAAATAACTCACAACATTTCTGTCTCGCACAATTGTAAAATAGTTACTCGTAAGATTCCTGTTACTTAATGACTTCCCTTCGCGTTATTAAAATAATAAAAGTAAATTCAACATCTATATACACTAAAAATGAACATGTGTATTTTTTAAACATAGAAGCCACAAACAAACTCCTGCAGGATTTATTGTCCGGCATATTTTACCGCATAATGTTAGGTGCATGCTGACAGGTTATCTATTGTCTCTATGGGTTTATAACTGTCAGGACACGTTAGCGAAACTGATAGGGAGCTGACGTGATAGCACCATGAGCACCGCTGGGCGAGGGGTTGAACACCGGGGCTTGTCGCCTGCTAATTGATGGAAACCCTAGCAGCCTAATCCACCGTGTATTCAGGTCAAGTAAATGTGAAGGCCTTATCACGTCACATAAAACGTAGCAGGAAACTGGGGACACATTTGACACTCCAAAATGTAACACATGTTATAACTGTAAGTGGGGGATGTCTGTCGCAGGTGTTTGGACAACATGGGATCACTGCAAAACACTCACGAGCTCGTGCGCACACACAGGTCACAGACACATCCGATGAACCGTTCCTATTCAAGATATTGACAAGGTTTTAGAACAATGTCACTGATTTGCTATGGTAAACTGACGACCTGGTCTTGCCTACAAGGTTGCTGATCAGCATCATGTGTCATTTAGTCATGGTGATCATCTGTCAGTTATTCTCCGACAGAAGCTTTGATAGAACGGGTTGTCCTTTCGTCATTTCTCAAGCAATCATTCTGATGTAGATATCCTCCCGTCCTAGATTTACTAAACAAATTCAATGTCCGGTACAGTGCAAGCATTCATCAGGAACATAGAAACCTATCTTTGGAAGCCCACGAGAGTCTACGCCAGCTGGCAGGCACACGATAATGCATCTTCTAAAGAATTGAGTGATAGTCGGATGCCACAACCGACACGAGTAACCAAATACCAGCGGAACACAATGACGCTCCTGGATTCAAGTCGATATCGCACAAGACCATCTTGAAATCCAAGGTCTCTATCGTCTGTTTGTAGCCACTAACTTCGGGCAGTCCTCTGCAAATACGCTTTCAGATCACAATTATTTGTTCTGTCATCCAAAACCCAGTCTTACTTAATTCTAGGGTATTGGATATCGAGCGTCCTGTACCAATCGGCGGCATTTCCTTCAAACGACAACGGAAAATTGTTTTCTCATCAGACGGGAGATTGCTACATCAACAGTTAAACGGAGAACTCGTGTTAATATCAGGATTATAATACCGTAGAAATATTTCTATACAGACGTTGTAAATATTAATTTCCGTTACTGGACAATCAAGACGGAAATGGACTCAACGAGGCGAAGAAATAATGAGAATTGCAATAGGCTTGTCAAAGATGGAGTTAGCGGTATTCAAAATGTTGGGAACAATGGTGTATGCAAGACGTGTGGAAATAATTAACTGTGCACATGAGATGCAGATTATCATCATCATCATCATCATCTTCGTTACGAACCTTCTTCGTATTGAAGGTAGTTTGTAATATATCCCTACTACACTGTATTGTTGCTGCGTGACAACGACCGCCCTCATGTGGTAATTAATTTCCATTACACTCTTGTCTTTCGTTTTTACGATGCAATCAAAGAAGCTACTTCCGAATTATGTTCATATTAAACAGGTGTCAATTCAGATGAATGACAAACCTAGGTAATAATAATATGCATTATCCGTAGTTGTCTTGGGTGAATGAAAGACCTAACTAGCGATAAAAATCATATTATATAGCTGTCTTGGGTGAATGAAAGACCTAGCTGAAAATAACATTCATATTTTATTGCTATCTTGGGAGAATGAAAGACAACTGTTGAAAACATTCATATTCTGTAGAGTCGGATCATGTGAATTATAGACCTAACTATTGAGTATATCCATATTCTATAGGTATCAATTCATTTGAATGATTTTTTTTTTTTTTTTTTGGTGCATATCCTTTTTAATAGGACATCGCTGTCAACCAGCATTTTACTGCTGTTGTTGATGTCTTGGCAAGTTAACGTTCAGTAGTTTGCCATTGCTTTCTAAACGATTGGCTCCCGTACGAACTCGTTAAAACCCAGCGCAACACGGTCTTCTGCCAAATCGGTGGCAGCTGTGTTTCAAAAGCGGGTAAGTGGGCTTACGAATCGCGTCCGTATGACCTTGGCACTGGAGACTGGCATTTGTATGACAGACCCAGCTAATGATTATATCTATATTCCGAAATTGTCAGTTCATTTCAATGATAAACCTAGATAATGGTCAAACCCATATTCCATAGTTATCGGTTCGTGTGAATGAAAGGCCTAGCTAATGACAATTTGAATATTTCATTGCTGTCTGTTCATACGTATGGTAGGTGTAGGTAATGATCATCGCATAATTCACAGTTGCCGTTTAATGTGAATGATAGACCTAGCTAAGTGTAATGATCATCATCATCATCATATCGAGTGCCGACTGGCGTAGGCTTTCATGTATCTCCATTTATCTTCATCTTTGGTGTTGTAATGATAACACCCATAATCCATAGTTATTGTTTCATGTGAATAACAGACCTACGTAACGACAATATGGATATTCCACAGTTATCCGTTCATGCGAATGATAGACCTAGTTAATGATAACATGGGTATTCCATAGTTGTTGGTTCATGTGAATGATAGACATATCAGATAATAACAACGGTATTCTATAGCTATCGGTTCATGTGAATGACAGACCAAGCTAATGACATCATGGGTATTCCATAGTTATCGTTTCATGTGAATGGCAGACCTACCTCATGATCTAATCATATAAGTGAGACTAGTTGGTTGGGCATCGCAATACATTTTCTTCTGAGCGAGGCGCTGTAATCATGAGAAGGTAACAACAGGGTGCATTTAAATTTGAATATGTCTGTTGCCAACTGTGTCCTCTGATCTCTTCTTCTATCCTTTCTCCACCATGAGTGTCCATCCGTCCCAGTGTGTGTATGTATCAGGCTTTTCCCAATTCGTCTCCTTATGTTGTCCACCCATATATAACATGTGTGTTGCCGGGGCCCATAAGGGAAGCAAAGAATAGCAACACTGCAGCCTACCACTCATGTCGTAAGAGGCGACTAAGGAGGCTTGATGGTTCCGTCGCCCTGCTACTGAGTGAGTGCGTGGCGCGACACTGTGAGCTGTGAGTTTCGTGTAAAATGCTTTTGAATCTGCCCGAGGTTTTCTGGAAGGTGACTGCTTGTTCGGAGCGATGGCAGATGGCTATGTCCCAGAGTTGACAGGTTTTTGCCTTATGCAGAAATGCGTGGCCGCTGGGCTTCTGGTTGACTGCCACTGCCATCCACGATGAACTGTATTTCATGGACTGTGTGGGTGAACATCTAGGAAACATCCAGATGGGAAAATGACTGCCGATTCCATCAGAGATGAACTGGGTGTTTCGTGGGGGGGGGGGGGGGGGGGGGGGGGGGGGGGGGGGCTATTGTGTTGACATTCTGGCGGCGGGCATTATGCACAGTGTATCTGTGCGGGCTGTTGTTTGTCGAGACTCCTGTCTTTTCCACTTTTCACATTGGGCAGTGGGGAGCATTTTGTGTGATATTCACTGGCATAGGAACGGAGCATAATGGGGACGACCCGTTGCTGTGAAGTTGGAACTGCAACTAACTAACTAACTAACTAACTAACTAACTAACTAACTAACTAACTAACTAACTAACTAACTAACTAACTAACTAACTAACTAACTAACTAACTAACTAACTAACTAACTAACTAACTAACTAACTAACTAACTAACTAACTAACTAACTAACTAACTAACTAACTAACTAACTAACTAACTAACTAACTAACTAACTAACTAACTAACTAACTAACTAACTAACTAACTAACTAACTAACTAACTAACTAACTAACTAACTAACTATATAACATTGTCTTCTTCGTGCACGCTTTCTATTCATTCGCTCTTCCCCACTCCTTATCGAAGTGATCTAACCGTCTGCCTTACTTTCCAAAGGTTGTGGGTTCGTTTTCGAATTCGGAATGTTCACGAAGGCGGCCTTTTAGTGAGTCATGGAAGCTGTGGCTGAACGTACAAAGTTAGTGCTGTGTGCGACGCTTCCATCAGGCCGCTCTGTGGAAATAAACCGATGTGGTAACACCCTGTACAATGAAGAGGATTATCTTGCCTTTAAACCTCCTTTAAACTAATTTATGTTGAGATCTAGAATATGAGAAGGCTAAAACTGTACAGCCCTACGGCAGTATCTCCGCTGACATTATTGTTCTTCTACCAGGGGGCTTCAAATGAAAACCTTAAAAGTGTGATAGGAATTACGGTAACCTTGACATTGTCTTGTTACCTGTCAATATTGTTTTTAAGGATGTCGAAAGTGTTAAGCACGTGACATCACGGTGAAGTCATAAGGACAGTTTAATTATGGCCGCCCCACTTCTGAAATACACCAAGAGGAGCAGCTTTTTGTTATCTGTGTTTTGATCAGTGACCTCCACTTTCAGTGTGTCCCACATCTCCCGTACTCGTCAGACCTAGCCCCAAGTGATTTCCACCTGCTTGGACAATTCAAAGAGGCATTGGGAGGAAAGACTTTTCGGTCTGATGAAGAAGTCCAGAAGGTGGTTGTCAAAGACTTGAACACATCCCCTCAGCCAGGAAGAGCAGGTAATCTTAAAGAGGCCATGAGGGGATACTGTGCCCGAGGCAAGGGCAGGGGAGATGAGGGAATAGGGTCAGGTTAACCATTCCCTCATGAGACACGCAGGCGTGGTTCAGAGAGTTAGCACTCTAACCACGATAAGCATCACGCCTCGTGGTAGCGGGAGAAGTTGAGTAGACACTCAACATGACACGTTTGCCATCAAGCGTGCCAGGTGAGGCAACACGCGTCAAGGTGAAGGTGACTCCGCGTGGTGTGTACCGGCTGGAGTAAAGATTGGGAGACGGGAGACAGGACGTTGTCGAGTACACCTCGTTTAGAATAGAGCTAGGGTGTTTGTTGTAACTACATAGATAGAAAGTAGCATAGTGGTTAGCTATTTGTGATAGAGGATTCTGTGGTAGAGTGTTATGTGTTTCATTAGCGACTGTTCACTGCTGTAGCGAGCCAATGGCAATAAACTGCACTATGTATTTTGCCTCCCACACGACTTGCAAGTATTCTTGTATTGGTGTGAGAGAAGTACCCGATGAGGCCTGTCAGTGAGTTGTTGACAGGCCAGGGTAATTGTGGTTGTCAGAAGTGAAGCTTGGACTCAAAGTTCAAGCTAATCCACTCGTCCACGAGCTCCAGACTAGGGTTTAATGTAATTTGTGTAGTGACGGTGATTTGTGCAGACGAGAAAATGTTGCAAGCTAGAAATGTGCCTATCGTGACGTATTAAACTGTTTAATTGTGTTTATGAAATATTTATTTAGTCAAAGTATGTATTCATCAAAGCTGTAAGTATTAATATTCTTGGTTTCTCGTATTTATTTATATATTTACCTTTTTGTTGAGAAATAAGTACCAAAAATGATTCACGGCGGAGCGATACGAAGCCAGCAAACAATATCGATTTTTCATCGCGCTGTGCTGTGACGTCAGATGATTGACAAACAGTCGTCTGGGCTCATTAGCATACAGCAAGCGAGTGTTTTACAAAGTTGCTATACAACGCTCGCCTGAATCGGTACGTTATATCAGCTATTATTTCTTTATTTGATTTACGAAAGTAATATATTTATTTATTTAAACATCATTAGGTTATTTATATCTATGAAAAGCAGTTATTAATATTTCTGGTCTATTTTCCTCATTGTTTACCGTCACGATGGAACTACTTTCGGGCGAGCAGATGGCACTTGCTTGCACAACACTTACATAAATTAACTAGAATAGTAACGTAAGGCAATACTGATAGAACGAAGACAGGACATCGACATTTAATTTACGTGGTACATATTCTAGTTGTTCGTGATTCTGTCATTGTCTAAGTCATTGTCCTTAGTTGTCAGGGTAATTATATCGTGCACCTCTGGGCGTAACACTGCCGCCCTACATATCGAAGAGTGAACAACAGCTGTGTACGGATTGCCGGTGGGCCAACTAGGGTGTCCCAATTACGTACGTGTTTCCACCCTAAAGTATCAAGGTGACCTGTGTCGACGGAGTTCCGTTCCCCGATCCTCGGGAACGTTAAAGCTGAGATAACAAAACAGAAACAGCTAGAAGATGATAAACTCATTAAGCAAAAAGATTAGAGATTAAGCAACAACAGTTAGAACATGAGAAGGAGATAAAACAGAAAGAACTAGAATTAAAGCAAAGGCAATTAGAACAGGACAAAGAATTAAAGCAATCTGAAATAGCTGAAATGGCAAGAGTCAAAGAAAAACAGATACAAGTAGAATCAGAGACACAGTTAAAGATGAAAGAAAGAGACATAGAGTCACACGCAGAAGTCTCTGCCACTAAACTAAAGAAGTCAACAAGAGGAAAATAAGTTCAACAAATACAAAAATATTATCAAACCATACTGTAAAGATGATCCCATATCAGCATGGATAGAGAACGTAGAGTACCAATTTAAATTTCACCAGTTCCATTAGAAATGTGGGCTCCAATTTTTATGAAGAATCTCAGTGGTGAGCCCCTCAAAGTAATAGAGTCCATACCAACAGACCTCAGATCTAACTATCAATACATCCATGATAGGATAATGCAACACTTTTTACTTGATGCCCCTGGATATCAAAATCAATTTTCAAATTTAAAGCCTAAACCCAATGAGACTTTCATTGATTTACGTCTCAAATGTTCTAAGTGTACTAAATAGATGGCTTAAAGCGGCTAACATAGGAAGAGACTTTGATAGATTAAAAAACTTAATTGCTATGGATAAGGTTATATCCACCATACCTTCTCCTTTTGCTAAATTTTTACAGCAGTCAGACATAGAAAACATAGAACAGTTTGAAAAGAAAGGATCGGCATATTTTTCTTCTAACAGAGATGTCTTTAAAACTTCAAATGACTCTGAAATAGTTTCTTTTGTGAAAGACCAACCAAAATATCAGAGTATAGAAAACCATTTCAGAAATATGATAAGAAAGACATGAAAGTGTCCAAATGCATACATTGTCAACTTGTACATGATTCTTATGCTATGTGTGACAAATCGCCAAATTATCCGGCGCATCTTGAAAAAGTGATCAAGAAACAGCAGAGCAAAAGATCGGCATACAGGCGGGCCATTAAATGTTTTTTTTTTTGTTCCAGCTATGGGCATTATAGTAATAAGTGCCTGGGCCGCCAACGTATGAAGCTAGCAATGCTATTCTGATTGACACCCTCTTCAGATAGTGGTAGTGAGAGTGAATGTGAGGTTGAGAATGAACTGCCATTTAATCAGTGTGAAGACGTTTGTAGTGCAAACGATATGTTAAGCTTTGACAGCTGTGAACGATGTCACCAATTCCATGCAGATGGGAAACTAGAATGTGGCATACAGTACCATTCTCCTCTGAGAATGTAAATGCAGCATTAGCCTCCAGAGGCAATCTTTGTGTCCACAATGCAATGGTCAATAATGTACCATGCCAATGTTTGCTGGACAGCGGCAGCACCCTTATTGGTCTTCGGAAAGAACTGGTGAATCCGGGTGATTACACAGGTGATACGGTCAAGTGTCGAACCTTCTCGGGTAACATTGAAATTTACCCTTTGGCAAAAGCCCATATTGATTCTCCTTTTCTCTCTGGTACCTTTACTTGTGCAATACTAAACAACCCTTGTACTGGACTTAATTTTGGGGTGCTTACCCCAACTGAAACAATTGCACTAATGAAGAAATAGTTGCATGGGAGAAATTAAATGCAGGTAATGCAACAACAAGGGCAGACAGTGTGAAACATCAAGACACATTGCAAGAAGAAAGATTACTGTTGCTTTCCCCAACACGCACAGATGACACCAACAGACAGAAATTTATAGATCAGCAAAAGCTGACCCTAGTGTGTCACCATACTTAAAATTATTGAAAGAGAAAGCCAAAGTAACCAAAAATGCATCATGGTTCTTTAGACTGAATAATGGTATTTTAACAAGATATTATACTACTGATAACCATGAGATTCAGCAAACGGTGTTACCTGAACAACATCGTCTAACTGTGCTGAAAATTGCACATGAGTCACCGTTTGCTGGTCATCTTGCATATGATAAGACCAGGGCCAGAATTCAGGCTCATTTCTATTGACCAGGTTTTTGCAATGACATAAAATTATTTTGTCGTTCGTGTAATGTCTGTCAACAATTAGTACGTAAGGGTAAACATCCTACAGCTGAAGTACAACCTTCTACATTGGCTTCTAGGCCATTTGAGAGTGTGGCGGTAGATATTGTTGGTCCCCTTAATCAGGTGTCCAGCAAAGGAAATCGCTTCATATTGACAATGGTCGACCTATGTTCAAGGTGGGTTGAGGCAGTAGCTTTGAAATACATCACCTCCAAAGACGTTGCCAATGTATTTCTACATCTGTTCTCACGATTCGGATTCCCACGAACCATTTTATCCGATCGTGGAACTCAGTTCATATCGGCTGCAACGCAAGCCCTTACAAAATGTTAGGTATTAAACAACATTTTACGACAGCATACCATCCAGCCAGCAACGGAATTGTAGAGAAAATTAACGGTGATCTAAAGCATATGCTGGCTAAGGTGACAGCAGAAAACCCAGCTGATTGGGATACACTGTTACCAAACAGTGCTGTTCGCCTATCGGGAGATTCCCCATTCAAGCACGGGTTTTCTCACCATTTGAATTAGTTTACGGGGGCTAACCCACGTGGACCCCTAACTATTTACCACCAAAATAGTAACTAACTCAATAGAAATTCCTACCCCAAAAACACCTTATGAAATGGTGACAGAAACACGAGACAAGATCATGAAATCGTGTGTTATAGCTAAGGCAAGCTTTGGAGAGGAAGGGTCAAATCTACCGCCAATATGCCAACAAAGGGGCAAGAACAATTGAACTGAACCAGATCAAGACATACTCTTTGCTACTTCCAGACAAAAGAAATTTACTATTGACCTCATGGCAAGGGCCATTCAAGGTGATACGCAGAATTTCAGATGTTGACTATGAAATATCGATAAACGGACACTTAAAGATATTCCATGTCAACATGTTGAAACCTTACTTTCAAGACAAGAGACAGGAGTAGAGACAGACAAAACATATTGCACCAACACCAAGTGATCAGACGACAGACATACATAACGCAACTACACTAGTTAGCGAGACTGGCAGTTCCGACAATGGCAATACATCTAGTGAGTTAACAGAATACACACTTAGCACCACCACCGTACTGAATCAGGGAGACGACGACGGAATGGAACTACCCGTTCCCATTGTAGACAAAACGGCGACATTGGACAGTATACATATAGATCAGGGGACTAACAGACATTCAACGAAGACAATTAGTTGATTTAGTAACTGAATACAAAGACCTATTCTCTGACATCCCAGGTAGAACGGACAGAATCGAACACTCCATTCTTCTTTCGGACCTCAAGCCTATTAAATGCAGGCCGTACTCTATCCCACTTAGCTATAGGAAAATCTAAATAAGGAAATTCTTAATTTAGAGGCTAGCGGGATTATCCAAAAGTCTACATCTGAGTACTCGTTTCCAATCGTCTTAGTTAAGAAGAAGGATTCCACAATTCGACTCTGTGTGGACTATCGAAAACTTAATAACATCACTAAGATCGACGCAGAAACCGATTCCTTCCTGCGAAGATCTTATATTCGACATGTCTACTTCTAAAATCTTTTCAAAACTAGATCTTACTAAAGGATACTGGCAGGTCCCTATGCAGGCTCAATCTATGCATCTTACTGCGTTTTCACACCTTTAGGATTATACGAATGGCGATTTCTTCCTTTCGGACTTCGAAATGCTCCTGCCACTTTCGTACGCTTAACTAGAGATCTATTACATGGAGTGACGAATACTGTGACCTATATAGATGATATATGTGTCCATACTGAAGACTGGACTACACACTTACTGAAAATGAGACATGTCTTTGATAGGTTGCGACTCTTCGGTCTCACTGTCAAACCGAGCAAAGTTGAATTAGGCCTAAAGAAATTGAATTTTTGGGTCATGTCATCTCTCAAGGTCAACTGAAGACCGACAATAGGATTATTACAAAAATTATGAATCTGACCATGCCTACCAGTAAAAAGCAGGTTAGGAGTCTTTTGGGATTAGTTAACTACTATAGTAAATTTATTCCAAATTTAGCAAACATTACAAGTGTATTTTCTAATCTTTTAAAAGCATCGGTGAAATTAGATGTGAAAGATGCAATTATTAATTTCTGCATTGTCAAAATTGAAAATGCTTTTTAGTAATGTTCCCATCCTCCGCTTGCCTAATCCTGGGCTCGTTTATTATCTTAGGACAGATGCCAGCAGGATCTCCATCGCTGCAGTCCTAGGCCAATTTTATGAAGGGCATCTTCCACCCGATTTGTTACGTGAGCCGTAAGATCACACCTGCCGAGTCCAGATATTCAATATCAGAACTAGAAGCCCTAAGCGTCATCTATGCGGTGAGAAAGCTCCATCGATTTCTGGCAGGTGTACACTTCATTGTCCAGACAGATAATTCTCCCATTACAGTCATCCAGTCCGGGGTGCACCGAAACGACCGGATATACAGGTGGTCTCTTATTTTGCAGAACTATACGTTTAGTATAGAACACATCAAGGGTAAAGACAACATTTTAGCTGATACCCTTAGTAGACCATCAGGGGTAGAAATACCCGAAAGTCCGCATATAGATAGAGAGTGATAGTCAGTACATAGATAGATTACAATAATGTATATAAAATGTGTTACATATACATCTACTTTATGTGCTAAATAATGATCCAAGTACAATGAACTATCAGGTGTCCGCAGACATGAACTAAAGAACTGTGCTGCAGAACGTAGATACTACCGTGTGTAATAGGACAGCTCATTTTCAACTAAGCTCCATTCCGGTGTATCATGTATGTGAAATACAGAGAACAGTGTCAGAACAGTGCTTAATTATAGACACTAAAAAGACTGAGCTACGACACCAGCGAATCTCTACACGGGCACTACGCGAGAAAACTCTAGTATGACTGTATAATGTAGTTCAGATACCCAGGCAAATTGTGTAGATTGATTATGCCTATACAACCAATGTGCAAACATGAAGGCAACTACTATCCTGAAGGAACTGAATACAGTGTATATAAACTTAATGTGATATGTAATTAAATATTTTAAAATAATGATAAATTAGAGATAGAAGTAGGTAATATAATAATTCTCATTTAGTTAAATAGTTTAGGTAGTACGGTAATTAACCCGGTTACTTAACTTAAATTTAAATTACAATATTAGATTAGACATAAATATAGTTAATTACATCATAATAAATTAAATTAAAATAGTGATGGAAATAGCACCATTTAGATTGTGATATTTCATTTAACTGCAATATAGTTTAGCTTATTCCATCTTAGTGAAATCATACCATCGATCAAACATCACCATTTATTAGTATTATCATTTTACATTATTATAGGGTAAAAACATTACATAAGTGAACTTACATCATTTACACCATTTAGAGTAAGAACATCAATCATATAATTTCTTGTCAATTTAAAAAAATTAGGTAATATAGTGGTAGAAAAGTATATAATTTCTGTTCACATCATCCATTTAATTAAGGTACATAACTCACACCACATCAAGTACGGTGAAATAGTTAGATTACATCCCTTAGATTACATAAACATATCAGAGAATTAGCATGACAAAAGTTAGATAACACATCAAATACGGAGATATAGAAATAGGATTACTATGTTATAAGTGTAGAGTCTTAGATTAATGTAATATACTGTACGATGAGATCAAGGGGACAAAGTATCAACACGGTCTCATCCATGTAAATATAGTGTAAATAGATGACTCGTGCAGCGACTTACGCACAGTCATTGGGCTCGACAGACTCAAACTGCGCCGAATCTGTACAGTGTTACTCAAATGTTTTAAATAATCAGAAGAATGGGTATATAAGGATAAAAGAGGTATGATAGAATTAGGAGTGAAAGGAGTATGACAGCAGTGTGAATGTGAAAACGAAAGGAAGAGAGACAGGAGAGAGTGAGGTTAGTCAGCAAATTCTTCTGCTGCCTCGCTTAACTTTTAATATTGGTTTGTGTGATTGTTGGTTTTCGTTAGTGAACATGTGCTAATGTGAATGTGATTGTCTGTAATATAGGTTAGAACTTAGATTACAGTATTTTGGGTTTCATAACCAGGGAATGTATTCACGAATTAGTGTTGTGCACCTATTTGTGGCCACATTGAACCAAATTATGACACTCAAAAAAAAAAACTAACATACATACACATACAAGTTATAAATGTAGAGTAGGAATTAGATTAGTAGATTAATTACATACAAACACGCAAACAACCAGGAAAACAAACATATAAATTACATACACTGTTTGTAAATCAAAGGGAGATAACTTTGGGTCAGGGGACATAATAGACAACGAAAAACTATCTTAACAGTGAAATGGAACTTTACACGCGGAAGCGATGTAGGTAAAACCTATCGCACACACTCTTGTATAATGGTTGTTAGATATTATATGGGGGACATGAAGCAATTCATGTGTTGACCCTGAGAAAGTCAACTGTGTATGGGTAGTAAGTTAATTTACTATGTGAGGGCAGGTCTTATAAGACAACGGTCCGGTTCAGACATACCTCTAATAAGTATAATATAGCATGTGAGAAAGGGCTCACGCCAACCAGTCAAGTTTGTGGCGATTGCCAGTAGCCAAGTAAAGTTTCGCTACATTGTGGTAAAAGTCAGTAGGAGTCTATTAGAATGCCCAAAGCCAGGTTATCTAGAGTCTTTGACAAAAATTAGAGACACTAATTTTTTAGAAACCTCTTGCGTCACAACCAATGAGTGAAAGTTGGTGACGCAACACAGGAGGGGCGGGTGTGTGTCAAAGACTTGAACACATCCCCTCAGCCAGGAAGAGCAGGTAATCTTAAAGAGGCCATGAGGGGATACTGTGCCCGAGGCAAGGGCAGGGGAGATGAGGGAATAGGGTCAGGTTAACCATTCCCTCATGAGACACGCAGGCGTGGTTCAGAGAGTTAGCACTCTAACCACGATAAGCATCACGCCTCGTGGTAGCGGGAAAAGTTGAGTAGACACTCAACATGACACGTTTTGCCATCAAGCGTGCCAGGTGAGGCAACACGCGTCAAGGTGAAGGTGACTCCGCGTGGTGTGTACCGGCTGGAGTAAAGATTGGGAGACGGGAGACAGGACGTGTCGAGTACACCTCGTTTAGAATAGAGCTAGGGTTTTGTTGTAACTACATAGATAGAAAGTAGCATAGTGGTTAGCTATTTGTGATAGAGGATTCTGTGGTAGAGTG
Organism: Cepaea nemoralis; assembly: GCA_014155875.1. Classification (NCBI taxonomy): domain Eukaryota; kingdom Metazoa; phylum Mollusca; class Gastropoda; order Stylommatophora; family Helicidae; genus Cepaea; species Cepaea nemoralis. The sequence goes on from JACEFZ010013121.1 coordinate 64,997, forward strand.
TTATGTGTTTCATTAGCGACTGTTCACTGCTGTAGCGAGCCAATGGCAATAAACTGCACTATGTATTTTGCCTCCCACACGACTTGCAAGTATTCTTGTATTGGTGTGAGAGAAGTACCCGATGAGGCCTGTCAGTGAGTTGTTGACAGTGGTGCATGAATGGTTACACACGCGACAAACAGAATTATTTTTTCTACAGGAATCCGTGCACGTTTTCGGCGCTGGAGGAACTGCATTGAACGCAGTGGTGACTACATCGAAACATTATACATATGTTCTTTACTTTTTCAGAATATATTCACCAACAAAAACACAAAGAATAAAATATTTGAGGTTTTCATTTGAAGCCCTTTGTATATTTTTTTAAATAAAAATAATCACCAGTCTTTCTTTATAGGGCAGAAATAATTGTCTTCTCGAGATCTCATCCACCATTTTCTTTTTTTCAATTTCACGTTTGTTTGTTTTGTTTTTCAGTTTTTTTTTTTTTTTTCATACCTTTTTTTAATGTAGGCGGTGAGGTGGGTGTTTAATACCTCATTTGTTGTCTTCTCCTTCAAAGATATCCTCCAGTTTGTCTATGTAACCACATTTGGAAAGCCCCAATTTGTCTTTGTAATCACATTTGGACGGCCCTAATTTTGTGCTCACATTGTGTATTTATTGTGTGTGTTTCTGCGCCATACAATCATGTCGAGAAAATGTCAGCTGTACTCATCATTACTGGGCCCGCGCTACGGCGAAGGTGTTTCGAAACACGATCAGCAATCGCGCTTACCGCGTTCGAAACACAACTGCGGGACCACGTCGCCTTGCGCTGGTTTTCATACAATGGCACGAACATCGGCTGTTGAGAAAGCAACGGCAAGCTACTGAACGTAAACTTGTCTAGTATACTTTAAGCAAAAAATTATGGGGTATTATGGAACTTAGATTTAAGTGAAGGACCCTGTCGTGTAGATAGCACGCGTTGTTTCATGACCAGGAACGTAGATTTAAGTGAAGGACCCTGTCGTGTAGATAGCACGCGTTGTTTCATGACCAGGAACGTAGATTTAAGTGAAGGACCCTGTCGTGTAGATACCACACGTTGTTTCATGACCAGGAGCGTAGATTTCAGTGAAGGACCCTGTGGCATGCCGTAGGCCTCGTTGGGTATATGGTGCTAGCCTCATATTTGTATAGATCAGTTGACTCTCGATGTGTTGTGTGGTCCGTATCACACCTCCCGTCTTTGCTCCACATTTCTTCGTGCCCATTTTACATTGAGTAGACCTGGGAGCATAGGTAAGTTTTTAACATCCGAATCATCCTCCCCCTCCCCGATACGGATTGGGCTCATGACCACCGTCCCGGCAGGCTAGCATCTAGTCATTACTCTACCGCCAACTGCAGGTTGGAGTGTGCTGGTCATGAAAGTCCGGCGCTAGGACTTCACAGAGAGAAATATAGTAGGACATATAAAAATTACCTTCCATGTCCTCTTCAACAACCCCGACGGACGAGTCCTCCTAAGGGCTAAGCCCGGAGCCGCATGGAACAGCCACTGACAGAATAAGAAGCACAGTGGAAAACGCACCAGCTGACGTCAAAAGCATGAAATCTATCACACGAGAAAACATAATTTAAACAAAAGAAAAGAATATGGGACCGCAAAAACCGTACCTCAATTATAACCAAAGCCGCATAAAGCAGGTTGAACAAGGTCGAATTTTGATTTTTTTTTTTTCCTCCTCAAACGAACGAACGAACTGTACAGGACGTGGCTGTCAACTCAAGCGTTTTTTTCTTGTTGTGTGTAGGTGTGTGCGCGTGTGTCTGTGTGTGTATGTGCGTGCGTGCGTGCGTGCGCGCGCGCGTGTGTGTGTGTGTGTGTGTGTGTGGCGTTTTTGATTTCCTGGAACGTTTACGTTAAGTAGTTTGCCATTATTTTCTGAACGACCGGCACTCATGCCTTTGTATGGGCGGCCTGCTTCCAAATTGCCCGCAGCTGTGATTCGAACGTGGTATGCTGAATTACAAATTACATTCGAAGCCCCTACGCCACAGAGCCAGTATTGGGACATAACCAGGTCATTTTCAGCTCTGCACTTAGGACTGGGCGGGATTTGACCTGGACTGGCCATGTCAACCCCATAGGCTTTAGGACTTCCCAGACAACAGACTCCACCCCGATGTCCAGTAAAGAATACTGGGAATAAGATGCAAGATCGGTGGTTTTGGCTGGTCTGGTTCGCTAGATCAGTTCCGCGTCTAGCGTTCGTTGTCTCGGATGGCTGTGTGAGGTGCACCAAAATGGGATCTTCCCAGCCAACGTGAGTTAGCGATGCAGGCGTTTCAAGAATGTAACCGCATCGTGCAGCCAGGGTCGTGGTTTGAGCGGGCAAAAGAGCAAAATTTGTACGACCGTTCGACAAAGTCTCGATAAGCGCCCACTCTCTCTCGATGAGTAGTGGGCCTGCAGTCAGTAAGCTGGTATAGCTTTTTTTTTTTGGTTAGTCCTGCCGGCGTAGCTTGTAAGCTCGTCGGTAGGCGTCCAGTGGTTTTGCATGTATCACCTTGTACCGGGAGGGCGCGCTTTAGCGATGCTACTCTTGGCTTGCGTGTGCGTGAATAGTCCGTCTGTCCGATAGATATCTGGTTGATCCTGCCAGTAGTCATATGATCTGCTCGCATTTAGACGAGCAGCATCTTCTGTGGGCAGACTCTCGCCTCATGTTGTGTGTGGTCTGCTCTGGCGGTCAGTCCGTCTTCGGTGAAAGAAATCGTGTTGATCCTAAAAGAAATCATACGCTCATTGCTTGTCGCTACGCTTGTCTTAAAACTGAAAATTAAAGGGATTGACGGAAGGGCCGACATAAACAGGGATAACTGGCCGTGGCAGTCTAACGTCCACTGCATCTGTGTCCGTCTTCCAGTCGTCTTGCCATGCTCGCCACTGGAGCTAGACGGTCACAGACGAGGGAGCGGGGACGAGGGTGTTGCGCGACCACCTCCTCGCTATACAAAACCAAGCGCAAGTCATTCGTTCCTCATCAAATCAAAGATGTAGTGTAATGAATGGTCATTCGTCAATGAATGGCCAACGTCATTCATGATGGACGAACATCGCTTCGGAAACAACCAGCATTTTTGCACTCGGATATCTGCCCAATAAGATACGGTACTCGTGGGTGTCGGTTATGATTAAATAATGAATAAATCACTTAATGAGCCAATCCATAAATCAATGAATGAATAGCATAATGAATCATAAATCAATGAATTCATAGCTTAACGAACCATAAATCAATGAATTAATTACTTAATAAACCAATTACTGAATCAAACAAACAATCGATAAATTAATCAATCAATACCTTAATCAGTCAATCGTTAAATTAAACAATCAGTTGGTCCAACGAAAAGAAATGTACCTGATTCTTCTATTACACCTACTCAGAGCCCCAGACCCGATCAGTACCCCCTGAAAACATGGCTGGTTCCTAAGGTCAACATGTGCAACCGTGTCAGTAAAATTGCAAACATAATCATAAAACACATGTTTTACTCTCGATGCATCATCACCCCTGGGACAGTCTATGACACGAGGACATGAAACGGATCGGCAGATAAACGTGTCCAGATTCTGAGATGCTCACAAAATCTCAATTCAAATTTCATTCTTTTTCTCTTTCTCAATGTAGTTTTCAGAAATAATTTCTCGACTCTCTTCTGCGTTCTTTTCCTGTTGTTTCTTTCTTAGTGTAACAAGCTATGTGGAGGGTCCCAAATAGCCCTATCACAATATTTCAAAATTATTCTCTTTATAGCCCTGGCTGGGATAGGTCTTTACCTGCCAACCCTCCTCCGTTTTCCCCGGACTCACTGTCACTCTTTCTTTCGACCTAAGGACCTATTTCCTGTCGTGTTCCTCTGGCTGATCCATATATATAACACAGTGCTCGTTGGAATAAGCTAAAACTTGATTTATTAAATCAATACAGGACAGCACAGAAAAACACCAAGGCAGGTAACACAGAAAGTTCTAAACAGACACAACACAGATAAAGTTCAGGGCACATGGCCTCAAGTAGCCATAGTCACAGACCCAGCTTTCATATACTGTCGATCTGTCCATATACTTCTCACCCCGTGTGCTGGAATCTCCTTCATTCCCGGTACTTGGGTGTAAGTTCAACAGGCTTCTGTAGAATCAAATCCACTGGTGGTTGAGGAATTGTTCATGACTTAACATAGATAGGCTTCTTTCAATGGCCGGTACAAAATGGGTATGCCTGATAATCATGCGTAGACTCAACTTAGAATTGGCCTGCTCTCGGGCCTATGTCAATGAAAGGACCCGAGATGCACCATTACTGCAAATTGTCATTGTTTCATATTATGCAAGATAATCATGCGTAGACTCCACCCAGAATGTAACTGTTCTCGGGCCTATGTCATTTCCTCAAGATATGCCCTTGCCTCTCTCTCAGAGTTAAGCACACCAAGTGTGATATGGCTAATACATTGACCTGGCTTCATCAGACGTATTCGGCTCTAGCACAGAAGCTGTGTGGATACTGTCCGATTTGGTCACGTCCAACAAACGAGGACCCTGGAGATGACAAACAATATTGAGCGACTGGGCGAACTCATGCATCACACAATCCTGAAGACCAATAGGTCTCAGTTAATATATTTGACATATAGGATCTTGACACAATGCAGTATGTACCATACCCGAATGAATGGGCCTGACCTGTCAGGTAGCCCCTGGATTGGCTACGTCCGGGCTTGAGTCGACCTCCAGCTGGGTGATGTCAGGTTGTCCACCCTAGGAACGTTTTGTCTACAAGACACACATTCCACACTCATACCCAGCCTTTATTATTATTGGGCACATTCATTTCCATGCTTTCCTCTCACTTGGCAAACCATGCCTTTCTCGCAACCATGATCTTGTGGTGTGGTGCGCCCAGTAATCGGTGTGTTTCTCCCCCTTAAGTGGGGTTATATGGCACACCGTGTATTTCCCCATTCAAAGAAGATACTACCCCTCCCGGCCGTCGCTCTCGACTGAGCTGTCGCCCCAATGTACCGCATTGCCCTGCCCAAGCCATAGTGTAGATAAGGTCAGGTTCTCTCAGTGAGATAGAGGAGTCCATTATCCTCCCGACATCATCCTATCAAGTGACAGACGAAAGAGATAGTCCTGTGGCTAGCATCCCCTGGCTCAAGAAGATAGATTATAGATTGGTGGACCCCATCCCCGTAGCTATCTAATGTGCCTATATTTAAAAGAGAGATGCTACTAAGTAACGGTAAGCCGTAGGAATCCAGATATCACTCGTCTATCAGCTGCCAAGAACAAGCGATATCATTTGGTAACTACTTATTCTTCAGATGTGTTCCCTTTCCATGCCAAGATCAAGACGCGTAGCCAGATCGGCTAACGGTCACCCCCTCCCAACATGGCAAGACTGCTGTTTTGCTATATCCTCTCAGTCGTTAAGACAATAGATATTTATAGGCCAAGCTTTGCCTGGACCAACGAAAACCCAAATTTACCTTTCCACCACTCAGTAGTATGTTGCATCTCTGTCGTAATCTTGAAATTACTTGACATGCTGCAACTATCAAACGGTAGGTGTTGGCACGGCCATCAATTGACCAGCAGCTGCACCAGTGCACATTTGACGCAAGGCGCTCCATCGGACTACCCGAAAGGAAAGACAAATATATACTCGCTCCATGCAAAGATTGTGGTATGAAGATAACCCAAAGAACCATCTTTCATGGAGATTTGAGCAAACAAGAGAACTGAGAGTTTCCGTAAGCCGTTTCCCCCTGTTTACCAAAAATAAAAGAATGCATAAGGACATGGACCACTGGCGTTTCGCTACACTTAGTCAAACACGGGTTCTTGGTGAAATTATTGCTTTGTGATGGTGTCTTTCTGCGATAAATCAGATATGTGATTTTTAATATGTCTTGTCTGTAAATTGTTTACACTGATGAGTCGGCCGTTCGACAAGTTACGGTTCAGGTCGGAGGGAGAATTGTGAAGGAAGAGTCTGGCGCTTTAGCTTTGACCACAAGCAGCCTGATTATGGAAGTCATGTCAGTAAGTAAAGCAATAATATGGCTTGAGACACAGACATTTAATCGGGCATGTGTCCTTAGTGACTCAGTGGGTATGCTCAGGAAGCTAGAGATGGGGTGGGTCCGAAGAGAGCGGTTGCTGTCTCTGGAGCGGGCTCGGCTGGCAAAGATTAGTTTCATTTTCGTGCCAGGGCATGCGGGTGTACAAGGAAATGAGCAAGCTGACAGGTTTCCAGGTAAGGCTACTGTCGAAGACGCTCGAGCTATGAACCAGGCAGACATTCTGCCTACGAGAAGTAAGTCGTTCGCGAGAACCAAATGATGGTTGTGAATCTACAACCATGGTCAGTCTGTGAGAACAGCAAGTTAAAAGAGGTGTGGCCAAACAAGAACACTACACAGGAAGCCAACGAAGATTAATAAAGCAACACAGAACTGGTGTCGTGAGTCGCTACACGCTGTCGGATTTGCTGAGGAGGGGATCCGAGCACTTATGGACTGAATGGATCGATATGCAAGGAGGATGATCTGTCGACTAACTAACTAACTAACTTGGTTAATTGATTTTTTTTTTATTAGTTGTTGGTTAGTTGCTTGTATTTTGGTTAGTTCTTTTTTTTTTTTTTTTTTTTTTTCGTTTGGTTGGTTCGTTGATTGGCAGCTTGATTGGTTATTTTGTGGGTGGATAGTTGATTAGCTGGGTGGGTGGTTAGCTGAATGATTGGTTGGTTCGTACGCTTATTGCTTGGGTGGTTGGTTGGTGGTTGATTATTTGAATGGATGGTTACATCGTTAATTGGCTGGTTAGTTGTCTAGTTGGTTATTTGATCGGTTCGCTGATTAGCTATTCTGTTGGTTGGTTAGTTATATGGTTGATTGACTGGGTTTTCAGTTCGATGGCTTGTTGTTGGAATACATAATAGGCTGGTTGTTTGCTTGGTTTGATGGTTGCTTCGATTACTTAAATGGTTGCTTTGTCGGGTGGTTAGGTGATTGGTTGGTTAGATGGCTGGTTGATTGTTTGGTTGTTGATGGCTTAGTTATTTGGTTGGTTGGCTAGCTAGTTGATTGATTAAAAATAAACATAGAAGATTGAGCCCGCTCAAGTGTGTGTGAAGCGTACGAGTGTTTGTGTGTGTTGTTGTTGTTGTTGTTGTTGTTGTTGTTGTTGTTGTTGTTGTTGTTTTCAATCATTATCTCTACAAGCAAGCTCAGTGTTTCAGTTGTATCTCTAATACCTGTGTCTTTGTAGACACCTAAACAGATGACGAAAGTGCCCATTCAACAAGGCGAAACATCAAGTTCCCTCTCCACAAATACCATACACTGAAACAGTCTTCACAAAATGTTGTGTGTACACAACACTCTTGTGTAGAGTGGAAATAGGGATACTGACTAAATGATGTGTGTATTCAACACTCTTGTATAGAGTGGAAATAGGGATCTTGATTGCAAAGATGGACCAGACACGTGAGGCGTTAGAAATGTGGGTCTTCGCGAGGCTATTTTACGAATTGATATGTGTGCCTGTCTTTCAGAAATCAACGGCACACTGCTAAACGTAAACTTGCCATGACATCAACAACAGCAAAGAATGCCGGCGTTGACTGCACACGTCCTGTAAAGGATATGCAACTAACTTAACTAATGTATTAAAAAAAAGCCGCTGCTGAAAGAAGGAAGAATTATAGAGACATTTTGATTTTGTTATGTCCTACATAGCAATATCCTTACAATCAAGATTGAGGGAATAGTTGAAGAGAAGAATGTTTAAGAGCATCGAAGATATAATTTTTTATCTCATCTCATCTCATCATGTTCTTCTTGTACCTTGCGGTGTCGAGGTGAAGTATAAACATCGTGAGACTGACCGATTATGGGCTTCATATATCGATATTCCCATGGACTCTGCTATTCCCTCCGTCCAACGTTTACATAGTCTGCCTCTTCCTCTGTTTCCATCTGGTCTGTACATCATTGCTTGTTGTGAAGATATCATTGGATAGTCAAAATCAAGATTTGGTCACAATGCAGCCAAGCGGAGGTTACAACACCAAGATATGGTCAGGTTACGGCCTAGCAGAGGTTACAACATCAAGATATGGTCAGGTTACAGACTAGCAGAAGGTATAACATCAAGAAACGATCATGATACAGTAGCAGAATGTATAACATCAAGATACGATCATGATACAGTCTAGTAGAATGTATAACATCAAGATACGATCATGATACAGTAGTAGAATGTATAATATCGAGATACGATCATGATACAGTCTATCAGTATGTACATCGATGGTTGAAGACAGAAATTGCGGGCAATCCATTACTACCAACCTCTTCTACAAAAACGGCACTTAATGATGATCATAACCATGATCTGAGGTTCTGCACAGGTGCGGAGGTTCTGCCAGGATCTGCGGGCCTCATTGGATTAAAGATAAAAAAAAGCATTCATGTTCTATTTATAGCCTGTCATGAAGAAGTCAATGGGGACATTCTTACCAGATTAAACTGAGGCAATTTCGTAGCGGTTCAACGTGTGTGGGGCACGGGCCCCAGCCAGTTACTTCCAGAGGAACAGAACCTAATCGGTCGTGCCTGCCTGGTCTAACCAATCGGAACAAATGCTTTGTCCCGAAACTTGAACATCGAAATCTAATAAGAATATGAGGGAAGCCATAAACGGTTGGACGGGCGGGTGCGGTTTTAATCAAAGGTTCCAGTGCTGGGGCTGGTGTGATTGAGGGCTGGTTAGCAAAAGGCATGTCACGGTACTTTGTTACGGCTTAAAAGGGCTCAGGCTCTCTCCGACAAAATCGGAGCGAGTGGATGCTAGATGAGGGGTGTGAAATTGTTGAATATATTATGATTGGCTTCCTTGAAAGAGAAAAGAGGCATATAGCTTGTGATATGTACAGAGAGATTAGAAAATAGAAAGAAAGGTGGGTCTCCCAGGCGAAGGGAATAAGGACGTTGTTCGTAATCCCGTATACTAATGTATGAAACACAGCTGCGCGAGATTCGGCGACGGATCGCGTCGAGCTGGTTGCTTACGGAGGTATGTGAGCCGGTCGTTCAGAAAGCAATGGCAAACTACTGAACGTAAAACGCCAAGACATTAACAGCAGCAAAACATGCTGGTGTTGACTGCAATTTCCTGTGAGGACATATGCGGAAAAGGAAGGAAAGAAGGAAGGACGGAAAGAAGGAAGAGAAAGGAAGAAAGAAAGAAAGAAAGAAAGAAAGAAAGAAAGAAAGAAAGAAAGAAAGAAAGAAAGAAAGAAAGAAAGAAAGAAAGAAACCCATGAACCATGCCTTCCAAGGATGTATTTTGCAAATCACTGTGATGTTAAATATTACAGAAGTATTTCAGTCTTGTCTATGAATGCGAAACGTGGATAATAATCAGACAAGCTGAAGAAACATCGTATAGCAGTGGACATGTGATTTCTCCGGAAAATGCAAAGAATGTCGTGGATTTACAGAAACACCAGCGATTAAATCCTAGGAGAAACAAATGAAAACCGTAAACTGATTACAGAAATTAGTTGTATACAGTGAAGATGTTTGGGGCACGTTATGATAAGAAATAGCCTAGAGAACTTAGTGAAAACTGGCAAGATCGGGGAGAAAAGAACAAGGCAAAGGCAGAGAAGTAATTACCCGGGTGGCTTGGCCACGAGGTATGGTCGAGACAGGAACACAAAGCTGATCCACGACTATGGTGATCGCATGAGATGACGAAATACGACCGCCCACGCTTAACTGCACGGCACATGATGACAGTGATTTCAGTTTCCAAAACATAATGATGTTAATGAACCAGTTCTCTTACACGTTCAGACGTACATATTTACATATGAATACATAGTTATAGTGTGGCTGCCCGTCCCTGTTTTACTGCTCCATGTTGCAGTTGGCCACAACGGCCTGGGCCCGATGGTCAGGGTTCGATATCCAACATGGTGGGTTCGGATTCTGAACAGTGATCTGGGCTCCCAGGTCGACCCAGCCTGGGTACCAAGACATGTCGGGGGTGTTTAGGTGGCCGGCTTGAGCTTGACCACAGAACGCACTTAACCATACAGTTGCAGGCCAGCATGGCCGAATGGGTAAGAACGCGTGTTCTTAAACATCCGTTGTGCTGATGCCGAGGTAAGCGGTTCATCCCCTGTCCCGACAGCTGGACTAAAATGTTGACTTGTCGTCCTTGACTTGGGGGCGTGAATTACAAGTACCTCTAAAGTCGTAGTGGGTTCGCCTGATGGCGAGGGACACTGTTAATAGTTAAAGCAAATCCACACGCAAAATTCAGTCCATGACTACTATAAACAGTGTGTATGGACTACGCTTGAGTTCAAAGCGAGCGAGCGCAAACAAAAATACAAATTTTTCACACAGAGAGACTTTACAACCATAAACGGAGCTTTCTATATGGTCACTGGCGGGGGTTAAAATGGCCGAATTGATAAGAATTATCTGATGCCGAGGTAGCGTGTTCAACCCCTACACCGGTCAGTTGGACTAAAATGTTGGATTCTCGTCCTTGGCTTGGTGACATAAATTATAAGCACCTCAGAAGTCGATGTGTTCTGCTCTGGTGAGAGCCATCGTCTGATGCTGAGAGAGACTGGTAAGAGGGAAAGCTAATCCACACGCAAAAATCAGTCCAGTACACTGATTGATTGATTTATTGATTGATTTACGAACCGACATCACAGAATTCGGGGCATTCCCATAAGCGCTCCGTCCCCATCCTCAGCAGCCAGCGAAGAGTTCCAACACCAATAGTACCAGTAGCAATCTGATTATATGTCCGTCTCGCCTTTCCTCTGAGCGTTGAGCGTCGGTCAGATCCCCTCGTCACTCCTCGCTGTCTCATTCTTGCCAGACCATGGTAATCCATTTGCTCCTCCGAGGTGTGCACGTGCTCCCACAAGGCCGCAACCACGTCTGCCCTGTCATGTATCAATACTCCACCAAGTTCTGCAGAGCCAGCCAATCTGTCCGCCTGTTCATTTCCCAGCACACCGGCATGCCCCGGATAAAAGATCGAGGTGATGCTTGTCACCCGTGACCTCCGAAGCGAAACAAGCCACTTCGCACGAAGCCTGCCCTTCCTCACCCTCGTCTCATTCTTGCCAGACCATGGTAATCCATTTGCTCCTCCGAGGTCACATGCTTCCAGTACACTAGAAGTAGTAACACGTTTATGGACGACGCTTGAGTTCAAAACGAGTGACCCCCACAAAACAATGGTCACTCACCCTGTGGAAGATGAAAGTGGACTAGGGAATACGTGACGCAATCACTTAAAGCTTTTATGGCGAACAAGCACATTAAAGAGACTCCTTTTGAAGATTACCGGCCGCTCGCATCAACCACTTAGTCAGTCTGCTCAAGATTAATGATTTTCTTTGAAATAAGTGTATTAGTGCTAATAAACGTGTGTGGACACGGCATGGGTCTATTGAACCGTTCAACATCTTTTACATAAACAAAACATTTAAGAGTATTTCGGGATCAGGAAGTTTAAAGGTGTTATTAATATCTTCTGTCATTGCAACTAAAGCACGTCTATCTATCTATCTGTCTGTATATCTATCTATCTATCTATCTATCTATCTATCTATCTATCTATCTATCTATCTATCTATCTATCTATCTATCTATCTATTTATCTATCTATCTATCTATCTATCTATCTATCTATCTATCTATCTATCTGTCTGTCTGTCTGTCTGTCTGTCTATCCATCTATCTGTCGGTCTGTCTGGCTGTTTTTGCATCCATCTGTCCGTCCGTCAGTCTACATGTTTGGCTGTATGTCTGTTTATCTCTCTGTTCATCTCTTTGTTTACCTCTCTGTTTATCTCTCTGTTTATCTCTCTGTTCATCTCTCTGTTTATCTCTCTGTTCATCTCTTTGTTTACCTCTCTGTTTATCTCTCTGTTCATCTCTCTGTTTATCTCTCTGTTCATCTCTTTGTTTACCTCTCTGTTTATCTCTCTGTTTATCTCTCTGTTTATCTCTCTGTTTATCTCTCTGTTTATCTCTCTGTTTATCTCTCTGTTCATCTCTTGTTCATCTCTCTGTTTATCTCTCTGTTTATCGCTGTGTTTATGTGTATGTATGTCATTATATCCATAGCCACGATTGCTTTCCAGTTTGCCAGAATGTTTGTATGTGTTTAATAAACTGTATACATGCCTGTATGTGTCTTCTCACTCTCTCTCTCTCTCTCTCTCTCTCTCTGTCTCTCTCTCTCTCTGTCTCTCTCTCTCTCTCTCTCTCTTTCTCTCTCTCTCTCTTATATATATATATATATATATATATATATATATATATATATATATATATATATATATATATATATATATATATTATATATATATATATGTGTGTGTGTGTGTGTGTGTTTGTGTGTGTGTGTGTGTGTGTCTCTGACTGTTATATGTGTCTGTATTTCTGAGTCTTTCTGTCTATCTAACTGTATATCTGTGTATATATCTGTCTCTCCCTACGCCGGACTGCCTCTGTGTGTGTGTATGTGTGTGTGTGTATATGTGTCTGTATTTCTGAGTCTCTCTGTCTATCTAACTGTATATCTGTGTATATGTCAGTCTATGCCTCTCTGTCTGTCTGTCTGTCTGTCTGTCTGTCTGTCTGTCTGTCTGTCTGTCTAATCTAACGCAACATAATCTCATCCCCATTACTACCTACCACCCCCCCCCCCCCCCCCCCCACACCCAATACCACCATCGCTAGAACCTCCGAACCAATTTCTCCCAGACATGTAGTGTAATATTCGATCAATCAGTTCTATACAGTTGTTGTATCCGATTTCCTTCCACGTCACGTGAAACCCATAAATCTCTGACCCGAAATCACGTGATAGCTACTACGGAGTCCAGAATTGACTTTCTTATATCGCCGGCTAGTTCCATTACCGTGCCGGACTTCCGGGTTAAGTGTCCAGGCCAGGCCCCGCAGATACGACGACCTAACTAGTTCTGGCTGGAGACGGTCTGTGAAGAGCTGTAGCTCGGCGGTGTGTTAGCCAAGTCTGAGACGTGTTCTTGGCTAGAGAGGGTGTCTTGATCGACTATGAGTCATTGAGAATTTAGTGATACACATAATCAGATATGTGATGATGTGCTGTCCATTGCAGGAGGTTGCAGTCAACCCCAACAGTATGGTTGATTTTCTAGGAAATTATACGATACATATTTTGCCATGGAATAAAGACAAAGGGGAAAATTATTGCAGATATGTCACACACTGAGAGTGTGAGACGTAATATGGTGCGTGATGGTGGAAATGACCTTGTGTCCACATGCATCCATTGTGAATGAACATTTACAGCGTGAATTGGTCTGATCTGTCACATTGGCCACCGCCATGGGTTGTAGTTATTATGCCTTTTTTATAGCACAATGTGACAAACTATCGCATGCCAAGACGGCAAGGTGCCAAGGAATTTTGCCATGAACGAGTAGTCAATGTTAAAGTGCAGATTTCATGAGTGTAGAAAACAATCCCGTTAACTTGTCATCAGCGGATCGGAAGTTGAAGAGTTGGAGCGCTCTTATCATTTCCCCTACCGCGAAGTCTGAAATGAGACTAAACAGTATTGATAAACAAGTTCGCAATGTACTGTTTGGCACTTATAGAACTAGAAGAAAAAACGTAGACATTAGAGGACACAATAGACAACATAAAAAACTAAATTAAAAACAATGTTTTCCCGTAGTGAATTTGAATAACGAAGACACAAACAATAGATTGCACGATTTATTGCCTGGCATATTTCGCTGCATCTCGTCAGGTACATACTGCAGAAATCACACAACTTACGTGAATTAACTAGATAAATCCTTCAAGTTGAAATATACACATATTCGCACAGTAATGTCATTTATTTAAAACCGTACCGATTTCTACACCAGCAGCCAAAGAGCCTGTTCCTCTGTACGCCACAAACAATTGTATTTACCAATTCACATGTAGATGCCAGGCCGTTTACATTGGTAGAACAGAGAGACAGCTTAACAAACGGGTGTTAGAACACATACCTCAATGGGTCAACAAGATACAACACACAGGAGATGCTAGCCTCGTGGGGCCGACACACCGGAAGCTCCCGGCGTCTTCAATTGGTAGGCACATCGTCGACAGTGGCCATGTGGTGGACAGAAACACTGCCTTTCGCGTGTTGTTTAACACACAAAATACTCGCTTGTTAAAATTTGCAGAAGCAATTATGATCTATCAACGCAAGCCAGAATTGTGCAAACAGAAAGACATGTTAATCAGCTTAAAATTACCGTGGTAGATAATTGATATTACTGTGCGAATATGTGTATATTTCAACTTGAAGGATTTATCTAGTTAATTCACGTAAGTTGTGTGATTTCTGCAGTATGTACCTGACGAGATGCAGCGAAATATGCCAGGCAATAAATCGTGCAATCTATTGTTTGTGTCTTCGTTATAAAAACTAAAACCTATACGCAATAAGAAAATCAAATCAAATCAAATAAAATCAACTTTATTAGGGTCACAAATTGGTCGCGCAGGCCCGTCTTACATTCGGCCCTTCCGATCACTCGTCTTTCGTTCATCAAGAGCATTATACATTTACATAGGAAGAAAAATAAACATAGTGAAATGAATGTTGTAAACATAAACAAGGCTAATTACCATGTTATGAAGCCCATCTCCCACCTACTCATACATTACCCCACCCACACAACACCCCCACCTACCCACACACACACACACCAAGGGACACATACATACCCACCAACCGACCCATCCCCCTCGCGCACATCCCCCACCCACACACACTTCCCTCACCTGATCCCCTAACCAAAACACACTCGTCACCCACAAACATTCCCCCACCAACCCACACATCCCACGCCCATCCACATACACATCCTAACCCACACATCCTCTCCCCACCCACACCTCAAACCACCCATCCCCCAGCCACAACTCCATCGACCACATATTCCCCACCCACGCACACAATCCCCCACGAACCCACACATCGCACATCCACTCACACATCCCCAAACCATACACACACATCCCCACCAACTGACATATCCCTACCCCCTCCCCCACACACATCTCCCTAACCACCCATACATCCCCAATCCACTCACACACACCCCACCACCCACACATACAACTTCCACCCACCCACACATGCCTTAACCCAATCCCCCACAACACAATCCCCCACCCGCACATCACATACACCCCCTACCAGGCACTATTCCCAACCCACGCACAACACACACACATATCCCTCACCAACACATCCCCACTTACACACCACACACATATCCCCCACCCAGATACCACACAATATTCCCACCCACACCAACACAGATACCCTTACCCATCCACTCCACACACCCCCACTCACACACCACAAAAATCCCCCACCCACACACACATACCTCACTCACACAATATCCCCAACCAACACACCACACACCTCTCCCCACCCACACACGCATTCCCTACCTGTCCACCAACACACACTCACTCACGCATACATCCTCCACAACGCACCCACACACCCCCACCCACCCCAACCAAACATCTCTCGATCACAATACCCCTAGCCACACACATCCTCACCTAGATACCACAAAAATCCCCCACCCACACACACATACCTCACTCACACAATATCCCCAACCAACACACCACACACCTCTCCCCACCCACACACGCATTCCCTACCTGTCCACCAACACACACTCACTCACGCATACATCCTCCACAACGCACCCACACACCCCCACCCACCCACCCCAACCAAACATCTCTCGATCACAATACCCCTAGCCACACACATCCTCCACCCACTCACACATCCCACCCCGACACATACAACTCCCTCACCCACCTACACATCCCTAAGCCACTCACACACCCCCACCCACACATTCCCCATCCACGCACACATCTCCCACCCATACACCCCCACATACTTCCCCCAACCACCACACATCCCCTACTCACCCACACATATACCCCACCCATGCACACATTCCCCGCACCCATCACACACATCCCCCACACCACACACTATACTCCACACACACACATATCCTCACCCATACCACCTCAAACATACCCTCCACCCACACATCATGCACACATCCCCCACCACCACACCGCACACATATTTCAAACCCACACACCATACACTTCTCCCCACCCGCCCTTGCATCCCCAATGTGTTTATGAGCTATATTGGTGGCCTCACAGGATTCCCCAAGGGATATTTCTGAGTATGATTAGAGCATGATGAATTCATGTCTGTTCATGTCTGTTATTACTTTCCTAGTTTTCCTTTGTTGCTCTTCGTTCGATCGTTGCTCCGATTCCGTGTTTGATCTACTTCTTTACTTTCAACAGTTTTAGTTTACATCTTACATTCAACCTTTCCATGATTTCTTCAGGCATTGACTAATTGATTAATTAATTAATGAACCGTTTGCCTGGCGTTCTCATGGTCGAGGTTCGTTCCCCAACTCCGTAGTCCAGAACACAAGGGCATTTTTCCGGAGACTCATGGAGGGGTCATGACTGGAGCTAGGGGGTCCGTGCTTTGTGCAATGTTCTTGGCAAGTGGATTGCCGTTCTGTGGAGAGAGACCGAGTCAGATGCGATAATACCGGGGGGAGGGGTGAAGCTGACACTCCCGACTTTAGTATTTAAATAAACTATGAAGCTTCGAGACAGCTTGATGATGATGATGATGATGATGATGATGATGATGATGATGATGATGATGATGATGATGATGATGATGATGATGATGATGATGATGATGATGATGATGATGATGTAGTCCATTTAACTATTAATAATGACCGCTTGGTGACGACTGGCAAGATCGAAGGGAAGAGACCAAGGGGAAGACCGAGAAGTATATCCCTCCCCCCTCCCTCATTTGTAAGCGATAATTTTGTATCGATGAACCAAAACGAGTGTATACGGACAGGATACCGGCAAGACACAGAAAACGTATCATCGCTGGCAGTGTATTATTCACAAGAACCTAAATTCGTGAAGTTGCATCCAATACTACTTCAGAAATGGCTACATCAGATGTGGTGAAGGTCCTCTGGGAGAACGTGATAAATGCAGAAGAACAGATAGACTATCATAGTCTAGAGAGAATGCAGCAGCAACGGGTGGTCAGGGAACTGGTCGACAGTCGTCATTCAGAGGTAAAGAAAGACGAAAATATAATCAATTACAAGGGGCACCATTATTATTGAAACTCTACGCTGTCTGCTGATGATGATGACTGAGCGCTTATGGGAATGCCCCGAGTGCAGTGATGTCAGTTCTTGACTCAACTCAACTCAACTCAACTCAACTCAATTCAACTCAACTCAACTCAACTCAACTCAACTCAACTCAACTCAACTCAACTGGTTACAGCACAAGAGGTCTGAATTTTCTATTCATTGTTAACATTGGGACAGAATCATAGGTTTTATGTCAAGATATATTTCCAGGTCTGGATGTATTGAATTCTTCATGAAAGAAGAATGAGAGAACAATGTTGAAAGACCAGGAAGAATAAGAAAAAAGGAAAAACATAATTTTCTAGCTGCTCCTTGGCTTCGGTACAATGATCAAATCAATAGAAAGAACACTGGTCACCAACCAAGTAAAGAAACAAAAGATAGTGCATGGATAATGATGATCATTGTAGACTCGCTCATGTGTGTTTGTTTCAGAGGTTCCCAAGCAAGTAGGCAGCCACACAATGAGGACTTCAAATGCAGTGATTCTCACATTAGTATGTTTGCCCCCTGGTTTGGCTTGGTGGAGGAGACAGACGAGGTTGTAAAATGCGACCACAATAAAGATATTAGAGATATTCAAAGAATAAAATGTGTCATCATCTTGCGCCGTGGCAGCTGATATAGGCTTCGTGTCTTTTCTCATATCGCTGCCCTTGGCGCTCTGGATCAACTCTGATGATTCATTTCCTCCATGCCACCATCTCAGTCCATCCAGCATCATTTCTCTTTTCCCACTGACCTTTCCCGTTGTCACGATAATCTATATTATCTCACTTCTTATCATATGACGAAAGAATGCTGCTTGTCTTTTTCTTATCATCATCCTGTACCTTGCCGGCTGGCGATCATGCTACTCCACAAATTACGATCTCCAACGGCATGGATCAAGTCGTGTCTTGACTCCCTTCCGTGCCTTGACACAAGACTGTCAAGAATGTTCACATGCTGCCTTCCTATATCTCTCTTTCCGTAAATCTTTCCAGTTGTCACACCATGTTGCAGTTTCTGTCTTCTAATAATGTGCCAAAAATATTATGACAACTTCATTCTGGTGTTTGTGTCTTTGGGACTAAGATTTTCTCAAAATGTCCAGATCGCTCATTTTGCTGTCCAATTAATTTTCAGCATTCTTCTATAAAACCACATCTTCAAGCATACCATGGATTTTTTCGCCTGTTTACTTTTGTCTTATATTTGTATATAAAGTTATAATTTCATGAGTCTCCTCAAGGCAATCGTTGTTAGTTACTCTGGCAGTCCAAGGAATTCTTCACATTCGCCTCCGGAATTACATCTCTGCTGCTTCCAAATTCTTCCCAATTTGTTCGTTTACATTCCATGATTCGCTTCTATACAGGAACACAAGTTCTCTATAACGTCTTAACACACTTTTCTTTACATTCATTTATAGTGACCTATTGCCTAAGACATTTTACATTTTCTGGAATGCAGCTTTTGTTTTCCCTATTCTGTTCCTAATTTCTGTTGTGCATCTTTAATCTGATGTTATAATTGCCCTTAGGAATTTAAATTTATCCACTTGGTTAAGCATGTCCCCTTCCATTGTTATCTCACAATATAATACTGTTGCCTCACAATAAAATCTATGTCAAAATTACGAGTTCGGGTGCTCCCAATGTTGAATACTGCCTTTTGTCAAAGTGGACTAGGTCAGAACAGTGTCATGGGAAGCGAGATAACTGAAAAATATGTTGGTGAGACTAGGAGAGGCAGAATGAAAACCAGCGATAACAGACCAACAACAGTGACAATATTATGAACAAAATATATAGAAAGGTATTTGCATTTAATGTCCTATTGTCCGTTTCTTATATTTGCATATAAGGTCCTATTGTGTCTTTTTTATATTTGTGTATACGGACCTATTGTGTCTTTCTTATATTTGCATATTATGTCCTATTGTGTCTTTCTTATATTTGCATATGATTTCCTATTGTGTCTTTCTTGTATTTGCATATTATGTCCTATTGTGTCTTTCGTACATTTCCATATAATGTCCTAGTGTGCCTCTCTTATATTTGCATATAATGTCTTATTGTCTCTCTCTTTTATATTCACATATAGTGTCCTATCGTCTCCCTCGTAATGTTCTATTGTCTCCTTATATTCACAAATTGTCTCTCTCTTAAATTCACATATAATGTCCAATAGTCTCTTTATTATATTCATATATATTGTCCTATTTTCTCCCTCTTATATGCATAAATAATGTCCCATTGTCCCCCTCTTATATTCAGATATCATGTCCTATTGTCCCCCTCTTAAATTCACATATCATGTCCTATTGTCCCCCTCTTAAATTCACATATAATGTCCTATTGTCCCCCTCTTAAATTCACATATAATGTCCAATTGTCCCCCTCTTATATTCACATATAATGTCCTATTGTCCCTCTCTTATATTCACATATAATGTTATATTGTCTTCCTCTTATATTCACATATAATGTCTTATTGTCTCCTTATATTCACAAATATTGTCCTATTATCTATCTCTTAAATTCACATAACATGTCCTATAGTCTCCTTCTTATATTTATATATAATATCCTGTTGTCTCCTTATTATATTCATGTATAATGTCCTATATTCTCACACTTATATGCACACATAATGTCCTATTTTCTCCCTTCTATATGCACATATAATGTCCTATTTTCTCCCTCCTATATGCACATACAATGTCCTATTTTCTCCCTCCTATATGCACATTGAAAAACATCTGATGGCTGCAGAAATGTGGTTTCTGAGGAAAATGCAAAGAATACCATGGACAGACAGACAAACCAATGACCAAGTACTACAGGAGACAAATGAACATCGTAAACTGATTAGAGAAATTAGACGTAGACAGTCAAACTTTTTTGGACATGTTATGAGAAGAAATGGATTGGAGAACTTAGTGACAACTGGCAAGATCGAGGGGAACAGACCAAGAGGAAGACCGAGAGGAAAATACCTGGATGGCTTGGCCACATGGCATGGACGAGACAGGAACACTGAGCTGATCCACGACACTGGTGATCGAGTGAAATGGCGAGTCATGACCGCCCACGCTTTCCGGCATGGCACGTGATTGATTGATTGATTGATATGCACATACAATGTCCTATTTTCTCCCTTTTATATTCATATTTAATGCATTTTTGTCTCCTTTTTATATTTTTATATAATGTCCTGTTGTCTCCTCCTTATATTCACATATAATGTCATATTGTCCCCTTCTTATATTCACATATAATGTCCTATTGTTTCTTTCTTATATTCACTTATTAAGCCCTTCTTTCACTGGTCTCCTCCAGCAATCATTGTTAAATACTCTGGTCTGCTCTGTCATGACTTTTTTTTTAGTCTTTAGATTGCATTTCCTCGCACGGAGGAAGGACTATAGAAAAGAACAGGTTCTATATTTCACTTCAGAACTCTCTGTCTACCATTCATCTAGCATAATATCAGTGATACCATTTACTGTCTGCAGTTTGAGAAGCTGTGGTCTGTGTCAGTACGACCCCTTTCTTTCATCCCTGGCTTAACGACACGGTGCTAATATTACATAATTCCTCCACATGATTGCGAAATCGATTGCGTCCGCGGACATTCAGGTGAGGAGTTCCTGATGAATGACTGGGGGAAATGCAACAAATAGAGTAATGGTATTCCTTTGATACTTGCACGGAGATAAAAGTCATCGGAATCATGTAAAATCTCCGCAATAGCTTTTCAACGGGAGGTGTTATACCGCGGATGATTATTGTTAGTTCGTAGTACTCGGAAACAGTGAGCGGGAAACTGTAAAGGCAACGGGCGTTGATATATATTCAGCGAGGTGTATCATCAGGGATTAGTATGATAATTGAAGAGCACTTATAGAGGGAAAATGGAGATCCGAGATTATAGTACGTGGTATTAACATTAAAAACCTGGATGGCTTGACCACATGGCATGGTCGAGACAGAAACACGGAGCTGATCCACGACTCTGGTGATCGAGTGAAATGGCAGAACATGAATGCCCACACTTATCGGCATGGCACATAATGGATGGATGGATTAAAATTGTGGGATATAGATATACTGGGTTTTGAATCCATTGCCTCGACAAAGGTAAAGTAAAGTAAAGTAAAGTAAAGTAAAGTAAAGTAAAGTAAAGCACAGTACAGTACAGTCAGTACATTACAAGAAAGCAAAGCAAAGCAAACCAGAGTAAAGCAAAACAAAGTAAAGCAAGGCAAAGTAAAGTAAAGTAGAATAGAGTAGAGTAAAGTAAAGTAGAGTAGAGTAAAGTAGGGTAGAGTAGAGTAAAGTAAAGTAGAGTAGAGTAAAGTAGGGTAGAGTAGAGTAAAGTAAAGTAGAGTAGAGTAAAGTAAAGTAGAGTAGAGTAAAGTAGGGTAAAGTAAAGTAAAGTAAAGTAAAGTAAAGTAAAGTAAAGTAAAGTAAAGTAAAGTAAAGTAGAGTAAAGTAAAGTAAAGTAAAGTAAAGTAGAGTAGAGTAACGTAGAGTAAGTAAGTAAAGTAAAGTAAGTAAAGTAAAGTAAAGTAAAGTAAAGTAAAGTAAAGTAAAGTAGAGTAGAGTAGAGTAAAGTAAAGTAAAGTAAAGTAAAGTAGAGTAGAGTAAAGTAGAGTAGAGTAAAGTAAAGTAAAGTAGAGTAGAGTAGAGTAAAGTAAAGTAAAGTAAAGTAAAGTAAAGTAAAGTAAAGTAAAGTAAAGTAAAGTAAAGTGGAGTAGAGTAGAGTAAAGTAAAGTAGAGTATGGAATGAATGAGTAGAGTAAAGTAAAGTAGAGTAGAGTAAAGTAGAGTAGAGTAAAGTAGAGTAGAGTAGAGTAGAGTAGAGTAAAGTAGAGTAGAGTAGAGTAGAGTAGAGTAGAGTAGAGTAGAGTAGAGTAGAGTAGAGTAGAGTAGAGTAGAGTAAAGTAAAGTAGAGTAGAGTAGAGTAAAGTAGAGTAGAGTAACGTAGAGTAGAGTAAAGTAGAGTAGAGTAGAGTAAAGTAGAGTAGAGTAGTGTAAAGTAAAGTAAAGTAATGTAAAGTAAAGTAAAGTGGAGTAAAGTAAAGTAAAGTAAAGTAAAGTAAAGTAAAGTAAAGTAAAGTGGAGTAAAGTAAAGTAAAGTAAAGTAAAGTAAAGTAAAGTAAAGTGGAGTAGAGTAAAGTAAAGTAAAGTAAAGTAAAGTAAAGTAGAGTAGAGTAGAGTAGAGTAGAGTAGAGTAGAGTAGAGTAGAGTAGAGTAGAGTAGAGTAGAGTAGAGTAGAGTAGAGTAGAGTAAAGTAAAGTAAAGTAAAGTAAAGTAAAGTAAAGTAAAATAAAATAGAATAAAGTAAAGTAGGGTAAAGTAAAGTCAAGTAGAGTAAAGTAAAGTAAAGTAGAGTAGAGTAAAGTAAAGTAGAGTAGAGTAAAGTAAAGTAGAGTAGAGTAGAGTAAAGTAGTGTAGAGTAGAGTAAAGTAAAGCAGAGTAGAGTAAAGTAGAGTAGAGTAGAGTAGAGTAAAGTAAAGTAGAGTAGAGTAGGGTAAAGTAAAGTAGAGTAGTGTAGAGTAAAGTAGAGGAGAATAAAGTAATGTAGAGTAATCTAAAGTAGAGTAGAGTAAAGTAAAGTAGAGTAGAGTAAAGTAGAGTAGAGTAAAGTAGAGTAGAGTAGAGTAAAGTAGAGTAGAGTAGAGTAAAGTAAAGTAGAGTAAAGTAAAATAGAGTAGAGTAAAGTAAAGTAGAGTAGAGTAGAGTAAAATAAAGTAGAGTAGAGTAAAGTATAGTAGAGTAGAGTAAAGTAAAGTAGAGTAAAGTAAAGTAAAGTAAAGTAAAGTAAAGTAAAGTAAAGTAGAGTAGAGGAGAGTAGAGTAGAGTAGAGTAGAGTAGGGTAAAGTAAAGTAGAGTATAGTAAAGTAGAGTAGAGTAAATTAGAGTAGAGTAGAGTAAAGTAAATTAGAGTAAAGTAAAGTAAAGTAGAGTAGAGTAAAGTAAAGTAGAGTAAAGTAAAGTAGAGTAAAGTAAAGTAAAGTAAAGTAAAGTAAAGTAAAGTAGAGTAGAGTAGAGTAGAGTAGAGTAGAGTAGAGTAGAGTAGAGTAGAGTAGAGTAGAGTAGAGTAGAGTTGAGCTGATCAGAGTAGAGTAGAGTAGAGTAGAGTAGAGTAGAGTAGAGTAGAGTAAAGTAAAGTAAAGTAAAGTAAAGTAAAGTAAAGTAAAGTAAAGTAAAGTAAAGTAAAGTAAAGTTACAATACAGTGCAGTGCAATGCAGAAAGTAAAGTAATGTAAATTAAAGTAAAGTAAAGTAAAGTAAAGTAAAGTAAAGTAAAGTAAAGTATGCCTGTTACCAGCCCTGCTGTGAATGGTGCGAACAGTTCTAGCCCCCAATTGTGTAGACCAGTAGGCTCTCTAGGACTGATGTGCTTGATAATCTCGCCCGCCGTCTTGACCTTCCACGAAATTTCCTGGTACCCTGTTTAGCTTTGGTCCACCTGTTAGCCGCGCATACTGGCGTGGAGACACATGTTGATTTTAGCGTACGGTTTTAAAAGAGTACTGGAGCTTAGACATGCTGGTCATTATACGGTTTTAGAAGAGTATTGAGAGTCACACATGTTGGTCAGCGTATGGTTTTAGAAGAGTACTGAGGGTCAGTGTGGCAGAATGTATAATAGCGATATACTTTCGGTATGGTGATACAGAGGTAGCGGGTTCAACGCCTACACCGGTCAGTTGGACTAAAATGTTGACTTCTCGTCTTGGATTCTGGGACGTCAATTACAAATACCCCATAGGTCGGAGTGGGTTCGCCTGATGGCGAGGGACGTTGATAATAAGAAATGGTGACCCACACGCGAAAATCAGTCAAGTGTGGACTACACAAAAGTTCAAAGTGAAAGAACGGGGGGGGGGGGGGGGGGGGGGGGGGGGAAGAAGAGTAATGCCAGTTCATTGGAAGGAAAAAAGAATAAATAGGCCCATCTAATAATAGCTCACTCAGTATTGAAGAAAATTGCTCATTAAGACAATTAAAGCCAGGACAGATAATATTGTGGGCATGTATAGAGATGTGGATGTTTGCAAAAGATCATTATGGAGGAAGGTGTACCCTGGGAAGCAGAGAATAAAGATACCACGCAGTAGATATGTTTACATGTGAGAGAGAACTTACACTAGACAATCACTGAGGGAGAAGATACAGCTAATGATAGAAAGCATTTTCGAAAGACAATTACGCAATTACGGGGCGGGGAGGATTGGGTTGGGAGGAGGGGGGGGGGGGTGGCGGGTTTGCGCCCGACACCAGACTAGATGATGGATGACAATTTACGCCCAGACGGATGTGCCCAGTTCTGATACACAACAGAATCTGCTGCTTTCCTCCATTAAGAGACACTAAGTGATGCCTCCTTTTTAGTTGAACTTAATAATGTACTTTAAAAGGATTTTTTTTCCCGCGTTTCCATCCTGTTTCAGGATATTGCGGTCAACACCAGCATCTTTCAGCTGTATGTTGATTCTTAGGCTAGATTACGCTCATCAGCACGCCACGACTTTCTGAGCGTCCGGCTCCATACTCTCGTAAGTCACTGGCGCGACTCGAACCCTTTCAAGTTCTCGTGCGCTCACGTGAACCACGAGAGTATTCTGGGTTACGGAGAAAGTTGCTAACACCTCAGCCAGGGAGACCAGCACTAGATGATGGATGACAATTTACGCCCAGACTGATGTGCCCAGTTCTGATACACAACAGAATCTGCTGCTTTCCTCCATTAAGTCACTAAGTGATGCCTCCTTGTTAGTTGAACTTAATAATGTACTTAATAAGGATCGTTTTTTTTTTTTTTTTTGGTGTGTTCTCTTGCTTTTAATTCAAGTGTAGTCCATACAGATGCTACCATTTCTAGTGCACTGGACTGGTTTTTGCGTGTGGATTAGCTTTTCCTGTTACCAGTGTCCCATGCCAGGGAACGAACCCATTCCCACTTCTGGCTTTAGTTTACGTCCTAGAGTCAAGGACGAGAAGTCAACATTTAAATCCAACTGACAGGTGTAGAGGTTGAATCCGCTACTACGCATCAGCATACCGGAAGTTTAAGAGTGAGAGTGCTCATTCATTCCGCCACGCTTACCTCCCACGTGAAGTGTGATTGGTTTTTGTCTTTGGTCTCGCTGTGTTCTTTTAGAATAAATCACAAGATTTCATACACTGAAATGTGCTCTGATCGTGTGGGCGTGCAAGGACACCAGTGTGACAATTCTCAGTGCTGGGATATTCCAGGGAGCTGGTCAGAAACCCCAATGTCGTGTATAGATCGCCGCGGGCCCTGAAGTTTGTGTCCGAAGTATAATGACCTCTTCGATTTTTAATTAAACAGACCGGGTAGTTTGGCGGTCGTTGGATGGCCGTGCCGGACATGCCGGGTTGACCTAGATACAGCCAGAGTTTACAACGGGATAATTGTGGCTTTTAAGTTAGACTAGGTGGAACGAACGAACGAGCGAACGAACGAACGAACGAACTTTATTTTACAAGGGTTAAGAATTGGGCACGCATGCCCGTCTAACATTCTGCCCTTCTATCACTCTCTTTCATACATTATTTCATTCACACATCATTCAAGGCTAACTGAGAACAGCAACAATATGACAGATAAGCATTATAAAGGCATGGAGAAATTGCAAAATTCACTACTACATAACTTACTAAAATTAATTTATGATGTGGCAGTTGTTATTAGCTATGGGGAATATGTGAGGCTACCAAAAGGGGATGGCTTTTATACTACGGTTTTATTATTATTATTATTATTATTATTATTATTATTATTATTATTATTATTATTATTATTATTATTATTATTATTATTATTAAGGGCAAGGTAATCTGTACTGAATGGTCTCCGTGGCGAAAATATTACGGACGCGATTTGTAATCCCATATACCCGGGTTTTAAACACAGCGGTGCTGGGTTTTTTTTCGAAAACGGTATAGGAGCCGGTCGTTCAGAAAGCAATGGCAAACTACGGAACGTAAAACTTGTCCAGGAATCACGAACAGCCAAATTGCTGGGGTTGACTGCTACGTCCTGTGAAGGACGTGCAACTAAATTTTCATTTAATCTGTACTGAGATAGTGTTCGAATAATGTGCAATTATATGTATAGCGATTGGTGATATCTTTGATTTCTTGTGGAAAATTGTTCCAAAGCTGAGCTGCGGAGTACGCTAAGCTTGTTTTGTATAAGTCTAACCTAAGCTTCGGGATATGTAATATATGTGGTCGGGGTGTTTTCAAGCCACCGATGGGAAGCCGTTAGAGACTAGCAGAATAGAAAATAGTGCCGGTGTATTGTCAGTAGATTGTATTCATTGTTGTGAAACCCTTGAGGTTTCAATTATTGATTGCCTCTCGTAGAAGAATAAAAAAAAGAAGCAGAGATTAGAGGACACGCTTGACAACACAGCACTTGGTAGCTGTAGCTACCTTATCAGGATTCAAACCTGTCCCCTTCAAATTACCATTGAGATAATATGATAGCTAGTGTTGGGTTCGAATCCGGGTATGGTAACTACTCATTTGAATGATGTTGTTGGGAAGATCTATGTGTGGTTTTAGAGGATAATGATGTTAGACAGATCTATATGTAGTTATAGATGTGATTAGAGAGATCTGTGTGTAGTTATAGATGTGAATGATGTTGTTATATATATATATATGTGTGTGTGTGTGTGTGTGTGTGTGTGTGTGTGTGTGTGTGGATGACATTGTTAGAGAGACGTGTGTGTTGTTGGTGATCGCGGATGATGTTAGAGGGGCTAGTTTGTTTGTCATTTTATTCAATGATCTAACACATTTAACGCACACTTAGTGAAAGGTGACGATAAACTGACGTCAATAGGCCTTGCTTATATATATAGAAAACCTAAGTAAGACCTAACTTATTTGACTATTACAAACATAAGTTTTAAAAATAGGATAAAAACAAGTGTTCCAGCAACAAGAAGTACACCTAGATTCATACTACTCGTGAGATACTGTGGGTTATCAGTTAGACACAAATTGAGAGAAAGATTGAGACAGACAGACAGACAGACAGACAGACAGACAGACAGACAGACAGACAGACAGACAGACAGACAGACAGACAGACAGACAGACAGACAGACAGACAGACGGACGGACAGACAGACAGACAGACAGACAGACAGACAGACAGACAGACAGACAGGACCACCCTGCTTTTTGTCTACAGTGAAACAGTGTAATTGAGCCCTGAACGTGAGTGGGACGTTGATGGCTGGGAGATATGTTGTGAACGTGAGTGGGACGTTGATGGCTGGGAGATATGTTGTGAACGTGAGTGGGACGTTGATGGCTGGGAGATATGTTGTGAACGTGAGTGGGACGTTGATGGCTGGGAGATATGTTGTGAACGTGAGTGGGACGTTGATGGCTGGGAGATATGTTGTGAACGTGAGTGGGACGTTGATGGCTGGGAGATATGTTGTCTGTCGTCTAACACAATGGATTTAATTATATCAGCTGCAGGTGTGCCTTTAGTACCTTCAGAGCATCGGTACGGCAGTTTGCGTGTGAGCCACATGCAAGAACTGTATACTCTAGATGTGTTGTTAGTGGATGTGTTGTTATTTGGTGTGTTGTTAGTGGGTGTGTTGTTAGTGGGTGTGTTGGTAGTGGATGTGTTGTTAGTGGGTGTGTTGTTAGTAGATGTGTTGTTAGTTGATGTGTTGTTAGTGGATGTGTTGTTATTTGATGTGTTGTTAGTTGATGTGTTGTTAGTGGATGTGTTGTTATTTCATGTGTTGTTAGTGGATTTGTTGTTTGTGGATGTGTTGTTATTTGATGTATTGTTAGTGGGCGTGTTGTTATTTGATGTGTTGTAAGTGGGTGTTTTGTTATTTGATGTGTTGTTAGTGGGTGTGTCTTTATATGATGTGTTGTTAGTGGAAGTGTTGTTATTTGATGTATTGTTAGTGGGTGTGTTGTTATTTGATGTGTTGTTAGTGGATGTGTTGTTATTTGATGTGTTGTTAGTGGGTGTGTTGTTATTTGATGTATTGTTAGTGGAAGTGTTGTTATTTGATGTGTTGTAAGTGGATGTGTTGTTAGTGGATGTGTTGTTAGTGGATGTGTTGTTATTTGATGTGTTGTTAGTGGATGTGTTGTTATTTGATGTGTTGTTAGTGGATGTGTTGTTAGTGGATGTGTTGTTAGTGGATGTGTTGTTAGTGGATGTGTTGTTAGTGGATGTGTTGTTAGTGGATGTGTTGTTAGTGGATGTGTTGTTAGTGGATGTGTTGTTAGTGGAAGTGTTGTTAGTGGATGTGTTGTTAGTGGATGTGTTGTTATTTGATGTGTTGTTAGTGGATGTGTTGTTAGTGGATGTGTTGTTAGTGGATGTGTTGTTAGTGGATGTGTTGTTAGTGGATGTGTTGTTAGTGGAAGTGTTGTTAGTGGATGTGTTGTTAGTGGATGTGTTGTTAGTGGATGTGTTGTTTGTGGATGTGTTGTTATTTGATGTGTTGTAAGTGGGTGTTTTGTTATTTGATGTGTTGTTAGTGGATGTGTTGTTAGTGGATGTGTTGTTATTTGATGTGTTGTTAGTGGGTGTGTCTTTATATGATGTGTTGTTAGTGGATGTGTTGTTAGTGGATGTGTTGTTAGTGGATGTGTTGTTAGTGGATGTGTTGTTAGTGGATGTGTTGTTAGTGGATGTGTTGTTTGTGGATGTGTTGTTATTTGATGTGTTGTAAGTGGGTGTTTTGTTATTTGATGTGTTGTTAGTGGATGTGTTGTTAGTGGATGTGTTGTTATTTGATGTGTTGTTAGTGGGTGTGTCTTTATATGATGTGTTGTTAGTGGATGTGTTGTTAGTGGATGTGTTGTTAGTGGATGTGTTGTTAGTGGATGTGTTGTTAGTGGAAGTGTTGTTAGTGGATGTGTTGTTATTTGATGTGTTGTTAGTGGATGTGTTGTTAGTGGATGTGTTGTTAGTGGATGTGTTGTTATTTGATGTGTTGTTAGTGGATGTGTTGTTAGTGGATGTATTGTTAGTGGATGTGTTGTTAGTGGATGTGTTGTTATTTGATGTGTTGTTAATGGGTGTGTCTTTATATGATGTGTTGTTAGTGGATGTGTTGTTAGTGGAAGTATTGTTAGTGGATGTGTTGTTAGTGGATGTGTTGTTATTTGATGTGTTGTTAGTGGGTGTGTCTTTATATGATGTGTTGTTAGTGGATGTGTTGTTAGTGGATGTGTTGTTAGTGGATGTGTTGTTAGTGGATGTGTTGTTAGTGGAAGTGTTGTTAGTGGATGTGTTGTTAGTGGATGTGTTGTTAGTGGATGTGTTGTTAGTGGATGTGTTGTTAGTGGATGTGTTGTTAGTGGATGTGTTGTTAGTGGATGTGTTGTTAGTGGATGTGTTGTTAGTGGATGTGTTGTTAGTGGATGTGTTGTTAGTGGATGTGTTGTTAGTGGATTTGTTGTTAGTGGATTTGTTGTTAATGGACGTGGATAATTTTGTTAGAGAGGCTGATGTGGCTGCAACACATTTGTCCCACAAACTATGTATATATTGCGCTCGCTCGCTTTGAACTCAATCGTAGTCCAGACACACTAATTATAGCAGTGATGGACTGAATTTTGCCTGTGTGTTAGCTATATAAATATACATACATGAACGAGAGTCATTAAGTAACATGCATTTTACTTCCATGTGCACGGAAGAGTAAAGTAATAACAACGATAAATCTTTTATTTTTTCAAGACACAAACTGGCTCTTAAGCAATTCCCCATGTAATGGTCGTTAGGATCTAGCTGGTAAAGCATGATCAATAACGATTACAAAAAATAGCAGCCCCACCTATCGACGTTATTCATACTGTGTGGTCAGCGGGTGTGTAACATTGTGAAATCTATGGAAGTATGATGGTATGCAGACAATTGTTTGAGCCAGGGGAGAGAGTTTAAGAATAGATAGACAGCTTTGAAAAGGAAACATTGTTTCTGGTTAAGGAAAGCACAGGAATCCGCTGGGAATGTCATCATGACGATCTGTTGGGATATTAGTACCCCATGTTGGTGCATTTCCAGGAAAGTTGTGATCCTGACTAGTGCTCCATACAGTGACATGCTAGTGAACAAACTGAAACCCGCGATGCGATCGAAAAGCCGGGACTTCTCTCAAACGGAGTATCCTTGCTGCACGGCAACGCCCACCCTCATACGGCTGCGTATACAGTGAATACACTACTTTCTCTGAAATTAGAGGTCGAGTAACGCCCAGCATACAGCATACACACTTGGTACCATTGGTCTTTTCAGTTGCGTGGCCTCTTGAAAGAACAATTGCGGGGTCAGAGGATTGCATATGGAAACGAAGTAATGGAGGCGGTGCAAAACTGCTCTAATGCCACACCCAGAAACTTTTGTCGTAGAAGGTATCAACAAACTAGTTGATAGGTGGACCAAGTGTGTTGCCAAATAGGAGAACTGTGTTGAGAAATACCTGTCAACTGTCATCGACCAGCCGCTCCTCGTTGAGAAATAACACACACACATGTGTGTATGTGTGTGTTGTGTGTGCATGAGTTTATGTGTGTGAAATCAATTATTTTATTTACCGCATTTTTTATTTGTATAATTGCTGTGTATGTCTTCACCATTAATTATTTCTTGTTTTTTGTAAATTATCTTGCTAAAAATGTCAATAGAACTGGCAGAGCTGTAAACATCCTTGGCCTGGTTGCTCGTCAAGTCCACCAGAGTGCGTGTGAGAAGGTTTCCCCATAATTATATCAGAGTAGACAACGCAAAGAAAGGCAGACATGCGGTCTTGACAGATTTGCGAACAAAAATCCAATCTGTAATGAGAAGACATCGCTTGCAGAATCTACCTCTCAAGTTCCTTGATGAGCTGATAATGTTGCCTTTTTTCTTCTTGATCCAGCTATGTAACTAGGTTTTTTATGTTTGTTTGTGCGCGTGTGGTTGCCGTGAAGGCGACGACAAAATGAAATTGCACGGGATCAGCAAGGATGAGGAGTAGAATTTGTGCAACTATAAAAATAAAACTTATTTTGTGTGCCGATGTAAGCAAAGGGGGAATCGAAGGGAATGATAATGTAGCGAGTGAGGACAAAATATGATGGAGAATTTAACAGCCCGTGTGTATTCGTTTGGGCAGACAAAATGATAGAATTGTTCTAATGACAGTGGTTGTTGTAGAGGTACACATGAAATGTCTTTCTTTATTAGGACAGTGGGAGTGGCGGTAGCAAGTTGGATAGGCGCTTGCCTTTCGCCCGGTTGTCATGGATTCGAGTTAACATTGATGTGGATTATTTTTATTTGATTCAGGTCGACCCAGACTGCAACAAGAACCAGGAAATGTCTGGGAAGTAAGAGCGGCCGGTGTGATTTTGACCGCATCACTCACCGAGGGCTGATTCGTCTATTACAGTATGGGTGTAGCACCATATGTCCTGTGCGATACAAAGCGTGTGGGGAGAAGGGTACTTTACATATATTTTACTTAACTGTACACATGACGTCATTGGGTTCCCCGACAACTCGTCTGGTCACATTCGACCTTGAATAATTATCCTGTTAAAGCTGGCAGAGGCAGTTGCCATTCATTTACAGAAGCCAACTTTATGCAAACAAAATGACATGATAGTTTAAAATGACCGTGGTAGACATTTAAAATTACTGTGTGAATATGTATTGTATTTTTCAGCTTCAATGATTTTTTTAAATTGTTTTAGTTTATGTTGTGGGATATCTGCGGTATGAACATGAACAGATTCAGCTAAATATGCCAGACAATAAATCATGCAATGCATTATTTGTGTCTTCGTTATTCAAATTCACTACGGAAAGACATTATTTTGAGCATACTGATCTTGTCAATTTGTTTTCGTAATGTTATTGCCCTGGAAGCCACGGAGATGTGGTTTTATAGAAGAATGCTGACAATCAATTGGACAACCAAATGAGCGATCAGAATGTTTTAAGGGAAGCTGAGTGGCAAAGACAACTTACCACAGACATCAGAAAGAGGCAGTCAACATTTGTTGGACACTTTATGAGAAGTCAAAAATTGGACCATATGACAACCGGAAAGATTTACTGAAAGAGTGAACGAGGAGGACAGCGTGAGAAAATTCTTGACAGTCTTGTGTCATGGCACGGAAGGAAGTCAACACACGAACTGATCCATGATATAGGAGGTCGTAATTTGTGGAGAGGCATGATCGCCCACGCCAGCCGGCAAGGTATTGGAGGATGATGAATTTTATAAGAATTAAATTCACAAATATCCATCAGCACTCATAGAATTGATATTTCTTTCATGTGTTTTTAATGCCCTTGGACTTCTGTTTCGGGATCTGTCTCCCGATTTAAAACAATGATATTATTATCATCATGTGTCACGCCGATAAGTGTGAACGGTCATGATCCGCCATTTTCACACGATCACCATCCTTGGGTCAGCTCTGTGTTCTTGTCACAATTATGTCACACAATCACCATTCTTGGGTCAGCTCTGTGTTCTTGTCACAATTATGTCACACAAAAACCATTCTTGGGTCAAATTTGTGTTCTTGTCACAATTATGTCACACGATCACCATTCTTGGATCAGCTCTATGTTCTTGTCACAATTATGTCACACGATCACCATTCTTGGGTCAGCTCTGTGTTCTTGTCACAATTATGTCACACAATCACCATTCTTGGGTCAGCTCTGTGTTCTTGTCACAATTATGTCACACAATAACCATTCTTGGGTCAAATTTGATTCTAGTCACAATTATGTCACACGATCACCATTCTTGGATCAGCTCTATGTTCTTGTCACAATTATGTCACACGATCACCATTCTTGGGTCAGCTCTGTGTTCTTGTCACAATTATGTCACACAATCACCATTCTTGGGTCAGCTCTGTGTTCTTGTCACAAATATGTCACACAATAACCATTCTTGTGTCAAATTTGTGTTCTTGTCACAATTATGTCACACGATCACCATTCTTGGGTCAGCTCTGTGTTCTTGTCACAATTATGTCACACAATCACCATTCTTGGGTCAGCTCTGTGTTCTTGTCACAATTATGTCACACGATCATCATTCTTGGGTCGGTTCTGTGGTCTTGTCACAATTATGTCACACGATCACCATTCTTGGATCAGCTCTATGTTCTTGTCACAATTATGTCACACGACCACCATTCTTGGGTCAGCTCTATGCTCTGGTCACAATTATGTCACACAATCACCATTCTTGGGTCGGCTCTGTGTTCTTGTCACAATTATGTCACACGATCACCATTCTTGGGTCAGCTCTGTGTTCTTGTCACAGTTATGTCACACAATCACCATCCTTGGGTCAGCTCTGTGTTCTTGTCACAGTTATGTCATACGATCACCATCCTTGGGTCAGCTCTATGTTCTTGTCACAATTATGTCACACGATCACCATTCTTGGGCCAGCTCTGTGTTCTTGTCACAATTATGTCACACAATCACCATCCTTGGGTCAGCTCTGTGTTCTTGTCACAGTTATGTCACACGATCACCATCCTTGGGTCAGCTCTGTGTTCTTGTCACAATTAAGTCACTCGATCACCATTCTTGGGTCAAATTTGTGTTCTTGTCACAATTATGTCACACGATCACCATTCTTGGGTCAGCTCTGTGTTCTTGTCACAGTTATGTCACATGGCTAAGCCATCCATATATTTATCTATCTGTCTTCCTTTTCCTCCTTTTTCATCAATCTTCCTAGTTGTCACCAAGTTGTCAAGTTTATTTATCCCCCTTATGTGTCCAAAAAGTCGTGATTCTCTACGTCTAATTCGCCGAATTATTTTACGGTTTTCATTTGTTTCTTGTAGGATTTACTAGTTTAAATATTGAGCACAACCCACTACTGGCAACGCCGATCGCATTCTGATATGAACCTAAGGCCTATCCACGTCAATATGGAAGCACTATACTCGATTTTCGCCCTCATTTGAGCTCGTCAGTAGTGCATATCCCTGACCGGATCCGGAAACAGTCCCGGATCACGCGTGTGAAGCGGGTGTGTAACCACGCGGCACACACTGGACACACCAAATTATCACAACAGAATATCACAACGCTACCCATCGTAGGCTATGCTCAAGATCTTGATTATCTGTCTGTTGTCGTCAGGATCCCGCACTATTTTGGCGCGTCATCGGGGGCTTTCCCAGTTATAAATAGACTGAGGGAAGCCGATGGAGGAATTACCGTCTAGAATCTTCTCGGAGCACCTGAATTTGAGTGACCCGTGAGGCTGGGTATAGCACTAAATTCTCGTGCAGAGAGATCTAGAAATTCTAGGCGGGGAATGAATGTTTCCCGAGAAGGTGTCTTTTCCCAAGAAGCACTAGATCCTCGTGCGCATGAGTTGGCACGATTGGGGAAATGCGGCTAAACCATTCATTCATTTCATGACTCTCCAAGAGAGAAGACGCAGGCCTGTGTTGAGCCATTTTGTGTTGCGTCTCACCTCAACCATGTTTCGGCTGACTGTTATAGGAAGGAGGCTGATGAGCCCTTGAACAGTTCTGAAAGCTGACTGGAGTCTGGTTCTAAATATTCAGGTACCGATTTGTTTAAGAAAGTAACTTTGTAATTGTTTACAAAACGCAATCGTTCTAACCTCATTACATATGCGGATGTCTTTGCATTATTAATGAGCAAACCGATCGATAACGCTGTTGAAGGCTAGGTCGTGTGTTTGTTTACCAACCTGTGTTCTCAAATCAGCTGTTGCTCCCCCGATGTGTCTCCACCTTGCCGTGGTGGGGGAGCTTGCGTGTCCTATCGACCCCATGTGCTTGCCGATGGGTGAAAACTACATATCGACGGCTCGTGGGATAGGGACCAGACTAAGAGAGACACAACCTGCTGCCCTGCAGGTAAGACTGAGGATAGCAGTCAAAATCAGGCAAACGATCCCTAAATCTCAGTTCGGACATAACCTCTAAGGCTCCCATCCGAGGTGTATGGCTGAACGTCTCTAAGCCATAAACTCTCGGAAGTGAGAGCCTGGCCGACACAAACCTACATCAAAATTGTGACGATGTGCTGAGAACGCTACATGCTCGGCGCAGATTCGTTCGATTTCTCTTAGCTGGGGGATATGAGGTATCCCCGGATGAAAGGGACTGGCCGTTACTCGCCCACAGACGCACGGAGGTAAGGTGCTGAACCGGCAGCACATGTAGCCTACCTCGTGAGCGAGTACAAAAGGTGGAAAAACACCTCGGTCGCACGTCTCGCAGACGTCCGATAGTCTGTAACCACACTTATGTAGTGAGTGTAGTCAAAGGTGGAAAATTGTCTCGTTGACACGAAATGGAACGCCGGTCTTGCGAATCCATTACGTGGCAGCCCAAAGCGAAAGCTTGCTGTGTGGAAGCCGAAACAAGAGTCTCGAAACCCGAGGAAGGCTAACCTCATTAAAAAATGCCCGCCGGAAGCCGGAAGTGTCGTCCTACGGGTGGCAAACTAAAAATTGACACTACGCAATTACGTCCGAGTGAAATGTCTCGTCCGAATGTCTCTCGTGCTAGGAACAGCTCTGACTACCTAGTTTCCGAATGCCGCTCTTGTTCGGAACAGCTCTGACTAGGTAGTTTTCCGAATGTCTGTCTTGCCTGGAATAGCTCTGACGGGCGCAACGACAAGCACATGTCCGAAAACTCGCTGAGTGGATACCGTCTGCATACCTGTCTGGTTTGTGCGGGAATGGCCCGGGGCAAACGAAATGACCAATATATTGAAGTGAGGATCTAAAGCAGCCATGAGCAGGACGTGACGATTTCCCTCGGTGAGCCCAGATCCAGGGCGTTATGTGTCGGCCCTGCAACTATGGAAGCAACCTTGGATGGCGGAAAATGCTATGGACTGTCCCTGCCTTCCTTTGAGGGATGACCGTTATCTTCGACAGTTCTAACTTGGCCAGCATGGTTGTAGATGGCACCACAACAGTGAGAGTCTCCCAGGAATGCTACCTGGTCAAAAAAGCACGCTATTGTCGGATGTGTTGGCCTACGGGTTTCGGCCCAAGGGCGCATAACAGACACACCGCAATCACATCTGAAAAAACACTCCGGATGAACGAAAAGAAGAAGAAGAAGAATCAGCTGTTGGGAATGCAGGCATGCGATGTTGGCGATTTGGGGTCAAGTTGTATTTACCATGTATCGCAAATCGTTGCATCTATTAGGTTGATGTGTTAGAATCGAACATAGTTAATAGTGCCTGATAGAAACCTAGATTTATGTCAGTCAGTTGCTGAAGCAAGGAGAACTGTTAGATAACCAGGTAAGTTGGTAGGTGGAGATTCAGACAAAATTGTGCTTAGTTACTAAGTAAAGAAAGAACTTAGTTCTTTGCCACCAGGAATGATGTAACTATTGTGTGGTGACTTAATAGTGAATTCATTGTGTGGAACACGGGATTTCTGTGTAAAGGTAAGTCTTTATTGATGATATATATATATATATATATATATATATATATATATATATATATATATATATATATATATATATATATATATATATATATATATATATATATATATATATATATATATATGATGTGGCATTGTGTATATATATTAGGTGATGGCATGTGATACTTCCTAGAGTAATACCGAACGCCGAATAGGTCGACGCGTGATAACAATGCGTGCCGTCGCGATGTACATATGCGTTCTGAATTCTTGTCTTCACTTTCTTGTTCTTTCATGCTGGCACTAGTGCGAGTGAGTGCTAAGGGGCTGGAAGTATGGAAGGATGCAAGAAGGTCGTAGGAGACACGGGGACATATGGGATATGGGGGATTTGAAAGCAAGATATGAAAATATAGTGTTGGCAGACCAGGCCAACTATGAAGTTCGGTCCCGGCCAAGGCTAAACCACTTGGGAGGGCTGAACCGGAACATCACCCTTGGAACATGTGGGGAACATGTATTATCAAGAAGGGTTCTTGACTCTAAGGAAGAGTCTGATAAGAAGAGTTTGCTATAGCGTGGGCAGGTGGTCCCACCAGCAAACAGGCATGTGTACATATTGGATATGATCATGTATTATTCCTATATCCCGAGGGATGGTATATTGATCAGTATTATGTTTACTAATGACCATTGCTAATGTAATGAACGAGTCCAGGGACAATTTACCTTAATGTTTAGTTCGATTAATTTTAGAACTATGATAACAGCGTACTATCACTAGTGACGTTAGCGACAACTGGTAGATGATTAGGGATAGGTGAGACCTACGATCAGACTCGTCATTCTTATTTCTTGCTCTGTTTGACGGGCTGTTCTTTGAGGCCAGCTGACATTAATGAACCCATGCTTTACTACTCTCCATATAGAGATAATGGTTTAGTTATTTGCATAACTAAGTAGCATGACTGAGGGTTGAGTAGTCATTGGTAGGATGCATGTGGACTAATGTTTGGGCCAGTATACTCTCACCGGTCGCTCTTCCTTTTCAGGAGTTTGCCTGTTGAGGAACCAGTCAACTATACTTGTTGTTGGCCGGAAACCACTTCGTGTAACACAGCGAAGGGTCAAATTCTTTACTTATCACGCCAGACTCAACCACACCATGTGCCCAGGGTGATTCATCATGCGTGAATGTTTGCATCCAGTGATTCAGGTGCCCTGAAGGTGCACGTGTGACATGATGGTTTGTGTTGTTTTTCTGACTTAGAAGATACTCTATTTCAGCAAGGAACATTTCAGCAACTTGAGCAACCATGCTCAAATAAGGGAAACACCTGACCGTATACTATTACGGTGGTTCCGCCTAACCGCGGGAAGAATTTATTTAGACACTTGAATGGTTCCTATGACAGCTTTAGTGGCCCGTCTGGAGGAGACCTACACCAGCTTACGAATAGTAACTTGTGGCAAGTGATAACAGGTGGAAGGGACGATTGATTATAGTCCAACCTGAATAGTTTCCTTGGAAGTAGATGTCTGATTCTAATAATGTACTAACTTTGAACTGTGTTCGTGTAGGACTCAGTGACATATCAGGTGCCTTATCTGATTACCCAACCAGTGTTACTGTGTTATGAGTGCGGGACCATTGAATTGGTCATTGACTTACACTACAACCAGTGTTACTGTGTTATGAGTGCGGGACCATTGAATTGGTCATAGACTTATTATCCAACCACGGGTAATGTACTACTGAGGGAGACCATTAGATTGGTCAGTGGCTACTTAGATTCATTGAAGTCACGAATACTTGGGGTCAAATCCAGGAGGATTGTCTCCCAGCCAGGGTTTATATAGAACTGTGTATTAATTAACAGTGACTCAGCAGGAGTGATAAAGATGCAGTGGGTCCAGTTGAGTGAGGTCCAACGGTGACTCTATTGTTGTGGATCCACGCTCTGGGGACGGAGTGGTCTCCAAGGTTCTAGTCATCTCACTGGAAGGAAGCCGGGTGAGTGGCGGACCGACTGGACGGGACATCTGCATCCAATCTACTTCTCAACCTGATGATGACGACCATATCTCTGATTCTGTCTCTACTCTATCCTCTATTTGTGTAAATAGATTCTTCTATCAGGATGTTCATTTCAGTTCTATATTCTCAAGGGTAGAATAAACTTTATGTAAGTTGACTTGCTCTTTGTATAGTGATTGAGTGTGGTCTCGGACGATGCCTAAGTGTTCATTGTTCCACAGGAGTAGGTAGTTAGTGGGGGTCTAAAATCTGGAGGGGCTTGTAGACAAATGTAACTAATATGAGATCAGCCACAGAGTAAAAATGTGTATCTGCCTGTCCATCCCCTGGGGTTGGAATACACGGGAGTGCTAGAGACACCTAGGGTGTGGTTCACTCTCACTACCCAAGGCGATCTTGTCACAAGTACCTCCTCGAAACTCGGAACTCTATAAATGTCTAATCTAAGAGTGTGTGAGACACACCCACACGGAACTCTATAAATGTCAGATCTAAGAGTGTGTGAGACACACCCACATGGATCTCTATAAATGTCAGATCTAAGAGTGTGTGAGACACACCTACACGGAACTCTATAAATGTAAGATCTAAGAGTGTGTGAGACACACCCACACGGAACTCTATAAATGTCAGATCTAAGATTGTGTGAGACACACCCACACGGAACTCTATAAATGTCAGATCTAAGAGTGTGAAACTAACACATAGAATTCTAGAAATATGAAAATTAGCAGAAAACTATAGCTGAAAATCATCTCTCAGACCCCAGTAAGACACGCCAGTCTTAAAAAATATAATATTCAAGATACGCCTGTCTGAACAAATACCAGAATCAAGACACACAAGACTGAATAAACACCAGACTCAAGACACACTAGACTGAACAAATACCAGACTCGAGACACACTAGACTAAACAAATACCAGACTCGAGACACACTAGACTGTGTCAGCATAAACACTGACAAGTGCAGCACCACCCTATTTACCCTCTCTCCAAAACAAAAGGCAGGGACCATCCAGATAAATGGAACACCCCTACGAGAAGATAAAGAACCAACATACCTTGGAGTAACATTTGATGGCAGGCTGACATGGAGAAAGCACATCAACAAAGCAGTAGCAAAAGCCAGAAGGAAAATAGCCATCTTGAGAAAGCTAAGTGGAACCACATGGGGAGCCAGTGGGAAAATACTTAGCAAAGTTTATCAACAGAGCATACGACCACACCTGGAATACGGGTCAACTGCATGGTGTTCGGCATCAAAAACCACACTACAAGAGCTGGACAAAGTGCAAAATCAAGCACTTAGAGTCACCACAGGAGGGATGAGATCAACCCCTATAGTGGAAATGGAGAAGATGGGGAGGACACAAGCACTGAGTGAGCGCAGAGATACGAAAACGCTAATACAAGCAGAAAAGTTCCCCAGCTTGCCAGGCCACCCTATGAAGAACAGATTTGAACACCTAGCAATGGGGTGGTTGAAAAGAAGTAGTTTTATCCACCAGACCAAACGACTCTGCAGAGAAACCTCCGATCTGCCCACAGTTGGTATCCCCCTAACAACTATTCCAGAGCGAACTCCATGGAAAGATGAGCATAGACTACCATTACAAATCCAGATAAAAGTGAGAGGAATATTTGACAAGGAAGAACAGAACAGTGTGCAGCGCAGAACAGCCACTCTCAGCTTCCTTGATGAAGAATACCCACAGGACCTCTGGATCCGAGTCTACACAGATGAGTCAGCACAAAATGCTGTTCGAAATGGAAGAGCGGGAGTGTACATAGAATACCCAAATAATACCAGGGACACAACTAGAGTACCGACAGGAAAGTACTGCCATAACTACGATGCTGAAATTGAGGCAATCAAGATAGCAACAGAGAAATTACTAACTACCAGCAATGGTACACAACCTGTGGTGTCAAAGAGCTACGTGTGAGCTTAAAGCTTAAGGAGAGCTAAATAGAGCTAAGGAAAAGGACAAGTAACATAACGACTTAGGAGACCAGACAGAAGAGACACAAATGCTATAAATAGCGATAACGGGACACACTTGTGTCAACAAGGAGGGCAACAAGTGTAAGTGAGCTGGGGTTACCCAAGAGACTGGGAAACCCACTTCACGAGATGTAACCTAGTAATTCTGGTTACTACAACCAAGTGACCAGCGTGCTGGAACACGTAAACTAGCGGATGCACGGAGTGCTAATTGCTCGTGGC
Organism: Cepaea nemoralis; assembly: GCA_014155875.1. Taxonomy (NCBI): domain Eukaryota; kingdom Metazoa; phylum Mollusca; class Gastropoda; order Stylommatophora; family Helicidae; genus Cepaea; species Cepaea nemoralis. The sequence goes on from JACEFZ010013121.1 coordinate 106,192, forward strand.
TGAACACAGCACAGAGAGCTGGTTCAGACAGAGACTGGACGGCGTTAGGAGCAGACCTATATCCGCTGTGGATACTGTGTAGTTAAGGACAGTATCAATAGTTAAGACTTTAGCTTAGCGTCAGTAGTGATTAATATTAGTATCATCTCCTCATTCCATCTTCATAACATACTATGATGTTTAATAACGATGTGGTATTCCGCTCGGGGAGCTTATGTATGATCATCTCCGAATAAAATGTATCCTTGTGCAAACAACACGAGTTGTCACTTTCGTGTGGTGCAAAAGTAGGGAATCCTTGTATGCCTGTCGCAAGTGAGTTGCTGACAGGCAGGATACCATTTGGTGTCAGAAGTTCCTGAACCACCGCTCATTACCATTTGGTGTCAGAAGTTCCTGAACCACCACTCATTACCATTTGTTTATCAGCATCCAATTACCATTTGGTGTCGAAATCGTGGGCCTTGAACTACAGCCAAATACCATTTGATAAACATATTAGAATACCAGTTGGAAATCATAAGTGCCTTGAACATCCATCAAGTATCATTAGGATACTATTTTCTAAAGTATTGAAATAACCATTTGAAAATTACGATTCAATTACCATTTGTGGAGCTTGAACCACATGCAAGCAATGGAATTTACCAGTTTCGGAAATTTGATAAAATATTATCTATGTTATTTGTGTAAACTATTTTGATGAAAATGTATCGAAATGCAAATCATATCCATCATTTGTGAACCATTGTGTGTGATACTATCATAATGTCAACATTTATCACATTCACGTTTGTACTTGTGCAAAATTAAATTCTTTTTGCACAACAGAAATAGATTAGAGGTTAAGCTAAGTCATACAGCGCAGCTCAGTCAGAGACGATAGAAAGTGAAGACAAGACGACATTGACATTCATTGACGATCATTTAGACTATCATACATTCATATCATTTACATCAATCATCATTATTTATATCACATTTATAGTTACCATCCGTAGAAACTGTAATAGTTTGAAGTAATAATAACCATGTATTGTACATTACATGCATTGTTGCTAAAGTATTGATGCTCTATTCAACAGAGACATCAGTTATAAAAGCAAGTCGATCAGTTGTGTGTACGAAAGACAGCGGTGGAACATCCCGAGTGCCGTATTTCTTCAGCAGATTAGATGAGTATATTTTCCACTAATTTTGATAACCATCCTTAACGATGCATCCTCTTTTTCAGTGATGATGTAAATATTTAGCACATAATAAACTGTACAAATTATATTGCAAAAATTATAGTAATATCAATTGTGGAATAATATAAAGCCATATAATGTCATCATTAAAGTGACTGCATCCAGGCTGGCAAAGAACTAGGCCACAGTGGAGAAAAATTAGAGAAATGGGCAAACGAAAGATACAAGAAGAAACAGACGAAATTGAGAGATGAAAGAGCAATGAAAGGCAACATCAAAAGAGATGAAGGAGTTAGAGGAGAGCCACCAAACAAAACAGTTAATTAGATCCAGCCACCAAACAAACAGTTATAATTAGATCATGCCACAAAGCAAAGCAGATAGAAATGGACGATTGCCCACAAAACAGAAGCAAATAGAGGTAGAGTCACAAACAAAGTTAAAGATGAAAGAGATGGAGATTGACTCTAACATCCAAATAGCCTCTACTAAACAGAAGAGCCAGGAAGAGCAAAATAAATTCTCTAAGTATAAGGGGATCATCAAGCCCTTCAGTCAAGGCGATTCAATATCAGCTTGGACTGAGAATATAGAGTTCCAGCTTAAGACTCAGAAAATACCATTAGAAGACTGGGCGATGATCTATATGAGAAATCTCAGTGGGGAGCCATTAAAGGTCATAGAGTCTATACCATCAGATCTAAGAAGTAACTATCAGTATATCCATGATAGGATTATGCAGCATTTTCTACTCGATGCTCCTGGATATCAGATCCAGTACTCTCAGATAACACCTAAGCCAACTGAAACGTTCTTAGACTACGTATCAAATGTCAGAGTATATTCAATAAATGGCTTAAGGCGGCAAAAGTAGGGGACGAATTTTGATAGATTGCAGGACTTAATGGTGATGGATAAAGTCATATCCACAGTTCCTACTCCCTTTGCTAAGTTCCTTCAACAAGCAGACATTGAATCTATTGAACAACTCGAAAAACGTGGGTCAGCGTATTTTTCCTCAAACAGGGACATATTTAAAACATCCTTACATGATACTGAGATCACTGCTTTTGTTAAGAACGTACCTAGCAAATCATACAACCAGAAAGGGTATCAAAAGAAAGATAAACCCTATCAGAAGCCACCACAGTGTGTATACTGCAAATTATTTCATCCGCAGTACTCGATGTGTGATAAAAGTCCATCTTATCCTGCTCATCTTGAAATGATGATGAAAAAGCAGGAAAACAAACGAGACTCATACAAACGAGCTGTTAAATGCTTCTTCTGTTCAAGTTATGGCCATTATTCTTCTAAATGTTTGGGCAGGCAAAGAATGAAGGCTAGCAATGCTGTGCTCTTAGATACATCATCAGACGATGAGAGTGTACTGATTCCGATCTTGAAAATGTATTACCATTCAATGAGTGTGAGACTGTGGCTGTAGTTACTGATATGTTAGACTTTAATGAATGTGACACTTGTCACCAGTTTCATACGGACGGGAAACTTAAATGTGGTCACTTTATACCATGTTCCAACGAAGATGCTAATGCAGCTTTAGCCTCCAGAGGTAATCTAAAGTTCCACGATGCACTGGTCAACGAACAACCATGCCAATGTTTACTTGATAGCGGCAGCACTTTACTTGGCGTAAGAAGAGACCTAGTTAAGCCAGAAGATTACACGGGTGAGTTTGTCAAATGCCGTACTTTCTCTGGAAACATTGAGAAATACCCGCTGGCAAAAGTCCGCATAAACACCCCGTTCCTATCCGGCACATTTACGTGCGCGATCCTGCAAAATCCCTGTACTGATTTGATTTTGGGTTGCTTGCCATCATTAAAACAATGTACTGATGACGAAATATTAGCCTGGAAACAAACAAACACGGCTAATGCTGTAACAAGGTCAGATACCCAAACACATTACACTGACCTACAAAATGAAATGTTACAGTGGTTAACACCCACCGGTGCTAGTGATAACACCACTCGACAAAAGTTCATCGAGGCACAACGCACCGATCAAACTATCGCACCTTATTTTAACTTGTTAGGTGAGCGAGTGAAAGTAACTAAAAATGCATCTTGGTATTTTAAAATGAATAAGGGAATTCTCATGCGTTATTATAACACCAATAACCATGAAATTCAGCAGACGGTGTTACCTGTAAAACACCGACAAAATGCGTTAAAGATTTCGCATGAGTCACCGTTTGCTGAACATTTGGGTTATAACAAAACGAGAGCCAAAACGTTATCATACTTCTATTGGCCTAAATGTGAGAACGATATTAAATCTTTTTGTCAATCATGTACTATTTGTCAACATACAGTAAGAAAGGGAAAGCATGTAACAGCCAAGGCCCAAGGTTCAATATTAGCTTCTCGAAAGAGACCACTCGAATATGCAAATAAGGGTTCCAAAACCCTAAACCTTGAACCCGATCAAGAGGTGCTGCTTTTACTACCAAGATAAACGTAACTTGTTACTAACGTCATGGCAAGGGCCATTCAAAGTTGAACGAAAGATATCAGATGTCGATTATGAAATATCGATAAAGGGAAAATTAAAGATATTTCATATCAACATGCTGAAGCCTTATTTTACACGACAAGAACTGATTACAGACGAACAGAATGCACCTACACCAAGCAATCGGACGACAGACGTACACAACACAACTACACTAGGTAGGGCGACAGAGGACGACGACAGCGCAAACACACCTAGCCAGGAAACAGAACACACAGCTAGTACAACAACAGTACTTAATCAGACAGATGACGATGGAATAGAATTACCAGTCCCGACAGTAGACACGACTGCGACAATTGATAGCATACGTTTAGAACCGAAACTTACAGACGAGCAACGACGACAACTTATAGAGTTAGTAACGGAGTACAAGGACATTTTTTCCGACATCCCAGGTAGGACAGACAGGATAGAACACTCTATTATTCTGACTGATAACACACCTATCAAATGCCGACCTTATTCCATCCCATTAAGTTACAGGGAAAATCTCGACAAGGAATTGTTAAATCTTGAGTCGAGTGGAATAATTCAGAAATCACAGTCAGAATACTCTTTTCCTATAGTCCTAGTCAGAAAAAAGGACTCGACTATTCGCCTCTGCGTCGATTATCGCCGGTTAAACAACGAGACCAAATTCGATGCAGAGCCTATCCCTTCATGTGACGATCTTATCCTCGATATGTCAACATCACGTATCTTTCTCTAAACTTGACCTTACGAAAGGTTATTGGCAGGTCCCGATGCAATCATTGTCTATTCCTTTGACAGCATTCTCTACACCTCTAGGCCTGTATGAGTGGCGTTTTCTTCCTTTCGGTCTTCGTAATGCCCCAGCCACTTTTGTCCGACTCACTAGAGACCTTTTACACGGAATTCCTAATACATCTACCTATATTGATGACATTTGCATCCATACAGCAGACTGGACATCACACTTACAGAAACTGCGACATGTCTTCGAGAGATTGCGATTATTCGGTCTTACAGTGAAACCCACCAAAGTAGAGTTGGGAATGGAAGAAATTCGATTTCCTAGGCCATACAATCAGCAGAGGCCAACTCAGAACAGATGAAAGAATTGTGACCAAGATTCTTAATTTAACTATGCCAACGACCAAGAAACAGGTCCGTAGTTTGCTTGGTCTTGTCAATTATTACAGCAAATTTATACCCAATTTGGCTGAAATCACCAGCGTTTTTTCGAATATTTTAAAAGCATCTGTAAAACTAAATGTTCAGGATGCAAAGTTAATTGATGCTTTATCAAAATTGAAACGTATGTTTCAGCGTTCCACCTATTTTGCGTTTGCCTAATCAGAATCTTACGTATTTTCTCCGTACAGACGCAAGTTCTATTTCCATTTCTGGCGTCCTAGGCCAATTTTATGAAGGAAGGTTTCATCCGATAATGTACGTAAGCGTAAGATCACTCCTGCTGAAGGAAGATACTCAGCCTCTGAATTGGAAGCTCTAAGCGTGATCTATTGTGTCAGGAAAACTTCATAGATTCCTAGCGGGTACAGAGTTTGTTATTGAAACCGATAATTCGCCGATAACTGTCATGCAGTCTGGGGTTCATCGCAACAACAGGATCTACAGGTGGTCCTTGATACTGCAAAACTATGCCTTCACGATTAAGCACTTGAAGGGGAGCATGAACTCTCTGGCTGACACATTGAGCCGACCTTCTCACATTGAGATACCTGAAATACGAGAAGGGAGCGACCTCATATCACCAAAGACATTGACACTGTAATTACCTAGTGCCCTATGTGGTGATTATGAACGTTGTGGTGCGTTACCATCGCCAGTCGCTTGCAGCTGTGTATATATAAACTGTGTCAGTAATAGTGAAATGAACAGACACATAGTATTTGTCTACACCACTACCACTTATACAACCCTTGAGTGGATCGAAGTGTTAGACTTGAACCTACACAATCAGTAGCATACCACATTAGTATGAACATTACCCAGGATGAGAGCGTAAATCAGACTTTGTCTAGTGGAACTCTATTTTCGAGGACATTCTACAGAGGACACTGCTCCAACATCACACCTGGATGTAAGTTAATTAGTGTAGTTAGATAGAAATTATATGTGATATGTATATAACATGTTTTTATAAACAGTCGCGTGTAACTTCATATTTTTGTAGTGATATTGAATTATGAATGTAGATTTACCATATAACGTTATTTAGACATTTCAGAGCTATAATTCACCTACATTTAGTTAAGAACTCATTTAATTTAACATCTACATCATATTACCTTAGTTTATTACCATTTAAACATATTTAATTATATATTTAGTTAATTAAAACACCACTTACAAATTAACACCATCATTTAATAATTTATATCATTTCATGTATTAAAAACACTTTAAGGTAACTAACCCATTTTTCCTAAATTGAAATTAATTAGTTAGATTAGTTCCCTTAGATTAATTTAGAACAGTACACCAACTTACAATAGATTAGTTAGATTAGTCAGTAATATAGGATTGCTAGCAAACAATCCATGCAACCATGTATATTTTTGTATAGAAATGACAAGTGCAGAAATATAGCACGGTCATGTGGCTTGAAAACCGATTTAAATTCAGCCAATGATTTAATGTACATATTTATTGTTCATCTATGCATTATTTCTTGAACTATATTTTAACGACGAACCAATATTTTAAAACCACTGTTGAATGAAAGGTGAACGAAAGATGTGTGAATGGAAGAGAGAGAATGGATTAAATCAGGAGAGTGAAAGAGAGATATTGCGGTATTTATTCCTACCGCACAACATGACTTGTTGTAACTTTTCTGTGTCAATCTGTGTAAGCAATGTGTTGTTGAGATTTTTTATAAGTGTGTAGTCGCCATACTTTAGTGATAGACATAGGGAACAGTATTTTGAGCATCTTAAAACGGAACTGTAGACATAAATCAGCATAACACACTCGTTTGTGGCTACAAAAAAACTGCTTTACGGCGCTCGAAAGAATACATACACTTAAATTAGAAACGCATACACATGTTAGTAAGTTAAATACACTTTAGTTTAATAGGAAACACGCAACCAACCAGGAAAACAAACACATAAAGTTGCATACATCATTAACTTCAAAGAACCAATACTACTCCAACAGGGGACACAATAACATCTCTAAAGCCTTAGTGTAACACTTAAATATTCCTTCACAAGCGGAAGCTAAAAGGTGAAGAGTTGCACATATAGCATGTATACTAGTTGGGGCAATTATTATATGGGAGCATGAACATTTATTGTCCATGTTTTGCACTCGTAACAGAGGCAAGTTGTATGGGATTGTTAATTTTGGACAATCGGAGGACAGGTCTTATGGCATCGGTTCCGGATCACACAATTCCCAGAAATATAATGACAGTTTATAGCCAACGTACTAGTGTGGTGAGCTACTCAATTAGCCGAGTGAAGTAATACAACAGTGTGACGAAGGAGAGGAGAGATCTTGTCCTATCCCCAGAAGAGAAGTAGAGAACTCACGAAGCCTTTGACAAAATTAGACAGCCAATTTTTGGTGAAATGACGACTTGTGTTACCCCCACAACTTAAAAGTTTGTAACACAAGAGGGGAGGAACGAGAGCCTGTCAAAGAGCTACGTGTGAGCTTAAAGCTAAGGAGAGCTAAATAGAGCTAGGGAAAAGGACAAGTAACATAACGACTTAGGAGACCAGACAGAAGAGACACAAATGCTATAAATAGCTATAACGGGACACACTTGTGTCAACAAGGAGGGCAACAAGTGTACGTGAGCTGGGGTTACCCAAGAGACTGGGAAACCCGCTGCACGAGATGTAACCCAGTAATTCTGGTTACTACAACAAAGTGACCAGCGTGCTGGAACACGTAAACTAGCGAATGCACGGAGTGCTAATTGCTCGTGGCTGAACACAGCACAGAGAGCTGGTTCAGACAGAGACTGGACGGCGTAAGGAGCAGACTGTATATCCGCTGTGGATACTGTGTAGTTAAGGACAGTATCAATAGTTAAGACTTTAGCTTAGCGTCAGTAGTGATTATTATTAGTATCATCTCCTCATTCCATCTTCATAACATACTATGATGTTTAATACCGATGTGGTATTCCGCTCGTGGAGCTAATGTACGATCAGCTCCGAATAAAATGTATCCTTTTGCAAACAATACGAGTTGTCACTTTCGTGTGGTGCAAAAGTAGGGAATCCTTGTATGCCTGTCGCAAGTGAGTTGCTGACACTATTGACAGATGCAAAATCAGTACTTGAGGCGCTCCTGTCTGGGAAATTGCCAGTACTAAGGACACTACATTCTGAACTTAGCAGTCAGCATAAGGTCACCATACAGTGGATACCATCCCACTGTGGAGTACCCGGAAACGACAGAGCTGATCAATTGGCTAAGGAAGGAGCCAAAGAAGAACAGCCTGATGTGCCTGTAACATATCACCAAAAGAAAAGAATGATCAAATTAGTCAGAAAGCCACCAAAACCTGCTCAAGATGACTACCACGTTATGGATAGACCAGAACAAGTCATTATTCTGTGCCTTAGAACAGGGCACAATAGATTACGCAACCACATGTATACAAAATTCAAGATTGGTGAAACAGCCATGTGTACATGTGGATTGGCGTCGCAGACAGCAGAGCACATACTCCAAGACTGCCCAAAATATAACATATCTAGGCAAACCTTCTGGCCTAGAGAGACGACAGTGGAAGATAAACTCTAAGGACCGCTGTGTGAACTGAAAAAGACAGACTCCATAAGACAAGACGAGCCTGAACAAACCCCAGGTTACCCCAAGTCCCTCAGCCAAACACTTAAAGAACAATCACTCAGGCTTGGGGAGACCTCCCGTCGGCTGAACTTCCCCAAGACGGATCAGTCAGCAGAAGCTCTGTACAAGCCATTCTTTTAATTACTGGGTCGGCGAATCGAACCGACTTCATCGATCCACGCCATTCTATCTGTTTGTGCGGATCGGCCACTATGCGGTTATCCAATTAAGACAGGTCGTTTTTCTCGTGCTGGCTGGAAGAGCCTCGCTGGGCTGTAGATTAAGCCAGGGAATTCATCGTCTTGCTGAAACTAAGCGTCCAGCAGGGGCTGGTAGAGATGATGTTGGAAACTGCGCAGTCTAATCGGTCAGGATTGCCACGTCATCACATTAATCACGTGTGCCAGAGCTCGGCTGGTCAACGTCACAATCGATAGGTTTGTGTATGTGCGAGCATGAGTGTGCGTGTGTTATAGTACTCTCCTAATATCAGGTATGTCTTTACGCCCGATCCTATTTTCTACCGAATGAACACAACTACAGCTTATAATGAGCAAGATTAGTTGGTCGAGTATCGAAGTACACATGTTCCGAAAAGACGGCTTCGATTTATGTTTCTCTCGTGGACGTCAACTTTCTTCAACAGCAATGATATCAATGTTTCTATAACGGTGTTTTCGCTTCCTGCTGTACAGTGCGCCCTCGGTGTCTAATTGTGTTTCATCTGCTTGCATTAGGGCTCATTGGCGTAACGGTTGGGACGTTACCGTGACGGTGGCATCAGCTCGGTTGGACGATCATTCGATTCCAGCACACGCCGTTTGCTACGGGAGTGAAACACTGGTCACCTATTCCTCTTTGAACCCAGAACTAAAAGGTCAGCATGGCTGAATGGATAAGTACACGTGTTCTTAAACATCCTGTGTGTTGATGTCCAGGTGAGGATTTCAAATCCTAACATCGGACAGTTGGGACTAAAATGTTGACCTATCGTCCTTGACTTGGCGACGTAAATTACAAGTACCTCTGAAGTCGGAGTGGGTTCGCCTGATGACGAGGGACACTGTTAATAGAGAAAATCTAATCCACATGCAAAATTCAGTCCAGTGCTACTAAAAGTAATGTGTATGGACTACGCTTGAGTTCAAAGCGAGCGAGTGCAAAAATAAGTGATGATTCTTACACTTTTGACAACCATAGCAAGCTTGAGCTTCGGGACTGTTTAACTGATTCCTCAGGATCCTCATGAGTCAGGATCCTCGCCGGTGCTACGGAGTGCACTGAGCTGAGTTTCTCCAGACTCAGGTTTGAGTTAGGAGGAGAACGGAGCACTTATGGGTTACACCGGTGTGCCGTGATATTGATCCGTCGACTAAACTAAACTAAACTAAACTGTTTAACTGATTCCGCTCCAAACAAACACTAGATTTGGACCCAAACATGGCTCACACTCACACGACCAAGTATTATAATGAAAGTGTCCATTCACTGAGCTTTGAAATTGTGGAAGACACCGTGAAACAAAACAAATAACATTATGACCCTGGCATGGCGATATATCGTCCTTCTGTCCAGATGAAAGATCACATTTGGCGATGTATTATTCTTCGGCATTAAATCAGTTAATAGCGCTAATCAATGTCTATGCTTATGTTTAACCTCATTTCTAAAGTTACATTTTGTCCTCATTTCTAAAGTTGCATTTTATATTTATTTGTAATGTTACGTGTTGTCTTCATTTCTAAAATTATATTTTGTCTCCATTTCTCAAGTTATATTTTATATTTATTTATAATGCTACTAATTGTCTTCATTTCTAAAATTACATTTTGTCTCCATTTCTAAAGTTATAATTTATATTTATTTATAATGTTACATGTTTGACATCATTTCTAAAGTTACATTGCTATCTCCGTTTCTCAAGTTATATTTTATAATTATTTGTAATGTTACGTTTTGTCTTAATTTTTAAAGTTACATTTTGTCTTCAATTATACTGTTATATTTTGTCTCCATTTCTAAGGTTATATTTTATATTTATTTGTAACGCTATCTTCATTTCTAAAATTACATTATGTCATTATCCATAATGTTACATTTGGTCTTCATTTAAAATGCTACGTTTTGTCCTCATTTCTAATGTTACATTTTGCCTTACTTTCTAAAGTTACATTTTGTATTTATTTGTAATGTTATATTTGGTCTTCATTTAGATATTACATTTTCTCTTCATTTCTAATATGGCTCATTGTCGTCATTTCTACTGTTTCAAATTATTTTATTTTCCAATATTACATTATTTTTACATCCAGTTGTATTTAACTTATGGCTTTCACTTTACAATATCACAGGTCATCTGTAGGACGGATAATGATTAAAACAAAGGCCCAAAAAAAAAATCATGTTTTTCCCGTCACAAGTTCAATTGCAAGTACTCCCATCTGACTTCGATATACATACCTGCAAACACATACGTAAACATAGAATTTAGCGTATTCCTTTCAAGTTATCATTTCAATTCCATGGAGTGATATTTCAATCTTTTCAAATGGCATTATGAAATGGCAGTGGGCTCAAAGAGAATGTCTCAAATATAAAGATATGCATAATAATGATCATGCGTTACGTGGGCTGAGAACTAGGTAATCTCCTTTCATGGTATTGTGCCAATAGCAATGGGTTAAAATGTTAATCCTTGGTGAAAGAAAGACATTAGCGAATAGATGCAAGATGTAATGTGCCGGAGAACAATGGAAGATATGTCTGTTTGTATAGTGTTTTAAGAGATTGGTTACCTGAATGGAAGGAGGATGAGAAAGAGGAGAAGTAGGTAAAGGAGGAAGCTAAGAAGCAACCGCAGAAAAAAAAACAAGAAGGACAAGGCAGTGGTGGTGGTGGAGGACTAGGATGTAGTGAAGGAGGAGGAGGACCAGTAGCAGCCCCGAAGAAGAAGAAGAAGAAGAAGAAGAAGAAGAAGAAGAAGAAGAAGAAGAAGAAGAAGAAGAAGAAGAAGAAGAAGAAGAAGAAGAAGAAGAAGAAGAAGAAGAGGAGGAGGAGGAGGAGGAGAAGAAGAACCAGAAAAACAACAAGAACAATAAGAACAAATCCAGAGCAAAGTAACAAGAACAAAGAACCAGAACTAGAATAACAAGAACAGGGTGAACAAAAGGAACCAGAACAAGAACAACGAGAACAAGAACAATAGAACAAGAACAAAAAGAACAAGAACTAGAAGACCAAGATGAACAAGACGAACAAGAACAAGACGAACAAAAAGAACAAGAACAAAGAGAAGAAGAGAAAGAAGTAGGCGATCATGATGATGGCAACGTCAACGACAACGACAACGACAAGAAGAACCACCTCTGATCTAAGACTGCCTCCAGGCCGTCATGCTCCCGAGCGTTTGACAGGCGATAACAAGGTCATTAACTATGACACCTCAAACAGCAGAACGACCTGTCAACTGTCCTCAGCGATCCATTGAAGTGGAGTCTCAAATAACCGTGACACTTCATCGCTGTCAATAATCGTCCAAGGATGACAAACGGAACGGCAAAATTATTCACGCGTGGATAAGAATGCACCATGTTTCTCTGTTGTGGGATAATAGTGGAGCATCGCAGGATGCTACAAACTCTGGGTTGCTTTCAGGTAGTTTGTGTCAGAGATCTACAAGTTTTGCTGGTACGATAGTTTCAGCTTTCAAATCTCATCACTCACGATTAGATAGACACATATTCAACAAATATACAAGTCTCTACAAACATACAAGTCTCTACAAACAACAAAATTATCCACAACCATACAATTATGTACAAAGGCACAAGTATCTTTTTTTTAATGTTGCATGTCCCTTGCAGGACGTTGCAGTCAACAACAGCATTTTTCAGCTGCTGTTGATGTACTAGGCAAATTTTACGTTCAGTAGTTTACCATTGCTTTCTGAACTACCGGCTCCCATACCAACACGTACATGTTATAACACAACGCGACACGGTCTGCTGCACAAATCGGTCACGGCTGCGTTTCGAACGCCTGGTAAGCGGCTCACGAACCGCGTTCGCAAGCCTTTGGCCACGGAGCCCGGCCAAGTATCCTTTGTAGAGTGGGTAGACACAGAACACAGATAGATCAAGGTCAAGTAGAGACAAGTATCTACAAAGATACAACTATCTACAAAGACACAATTGTCTACATAGACACACTTATCTGTAAAGACAAAATTATCTACAACGACATAAACATCTACAAAGACACCATTGGCATCTTGCCGTCATGACAGACGATAATTTGTTATAATGTGCTTCAAAAAGGCATAATAACTACAACCGGTAGCGAAAGTGACTGATCAGACCAATTTGCGTTGTAAATATTCGTCCACAATAGATGCCTGTGAAATGTGGTCATTTTCACCATCACGCACCATCTTACGTCTCATGCGCTCAGTGTGGCCTATCTGCAATCATTTTCTCCTTTGTCTTTATTCCATTTCTGATGTTTGCCCTCCATACAACACGATCGGAGGCGACTTGCTCCCAATGTGCATTATCAATGCCTGTATCAATCATGTCCCGCTTACACACATCTTTGTATCGTAGTAGGGGCCGACCCTGAGATCTCTTACCCATCTGTAATTCACCAAAAAAGATGTCCTTTGGTATTCTACCATCATCCATCCTCCTAACGTGTCCTATCCATCTAAGTCTACGAAGACTGAGCATGGAATAAACCGTCACACAACCTGATCTTTCCAATACTTAAGTACTATTTGTGATTTTGTCTTGCCACTTAATACCAAGAATTCTTCACAGACACCGCATATGAAAGCTGTTTAAATGTTTCTCTTGGTGTGAGTAAGTTGGCCAGACTTCACTGACTTCACTACAAAGACATACTTATTTAGAGAATGGCATACCTTTAGAAAGACACAAGAGAACACGAAAATGTTCTAAACAAAGAACACAGATAGATCAAGGTCAAGGAAGACCTATAGCAGATACAGCCGCTTTGTTGTCAAGTGCTGGGTATTCACATATTCCTCTTCTTCTTCTTTGCGTTCATCCGGAGTGTTTTTTTTTTTCCAGATGTGATTGCGGTGTGCATTAGGCACCCTTAGGTCAACACATCCGGCTTTTGCGTGCATTTTTGACCAGGTTAGCATTCCTGGGAGACTCTCACTTTTGTGGTACCGTCCACCTCCCATCTGGTCAAGTTGGAACAGTCGAAGACTTCGCGGTCATCCCTCAAAGGAAGGCAGGGACAGTCCATAGCATTTTCCGCCATCCTGGGTGGCTTCTATAATTGCAGAGCCGACACATAGCGCTCTGGTGCTGGGCTCACCGAGGGAATCGTCACGTCCTGCTCATGGCTGCTTTAATTCCTCACTTCAATATATTGGGCACTTCGTTTGCCCCGGGCCGTTCCCGCACAAACCAGACAGGTCTGCAGATGGTATCCACTCAGCGAGTTTTCGGTTCGGATATGTGCTTGTCGTTGTGCCCGTAAGAGCTGTTCCAGTCACGACGGACATTCGGAAACTACCTAGTTAGAGCTGTTCCGAACAAGAGCGGCATGCGGAAACTAGGTAGTCAGAGCTGTTCCTAGCACGAGAGACATTCGGACGAGACATTTCAATCGGACGTAAATGCGTAGTGCCAATTTTTATTTTGCCACCCGTAGGACGGCACTTCCGACTTCGGCGGGAATTTTTTAATGAGGTGAGCCTTCCTCGGGATTCACACATTCTAGGCCAGGATATGTAAGGTGAGTTGTTCAGTTCCCTTCCTCAACCGTGTCTTGCCAAGACAAATTTAAGAATATTGCCTTTAAGCGTATAACTAACTAAGTGGAAATGGCGGTTTAGCTCTTCTTCTATGGTTGAAAGCCTCTAAGTCCGTGGGTGTGACATGGTGGGGTGTGTCGGTGAGTGTGACATGGTGGGGTGTGTCGGTGAGTGTGACATGGTGGGGTGTGTCGGTGAGTGTGACATGGAGGAGTCTGTCCGTGAGTGTGACATGGTGGGGTGTGTCGGTGAGTGTGACATGGTGGGGTGTGTCGGTGAGTGTGACATGGAGGGGTGTGTCGGTGAGTGTGACATGGTGGGGTGTGTCGGTGAGTGTGACATGGAGGAGTCTGTCCGTGAGTGTGACATGGTGGGGTGTGTCGGTGAGTGTGACATGGAGGGGTGTGTCGGTGAGTGTGACATGGTGGGGTGTGTCGGTGAGTGTGACATGGAGGGGTGTGTCGGTGAGTGTGACATGGTGGGGTGTGTCGGTGAGTGTGACATGGAGGAGTCTGTCCGTGAGTGTGACATGGTGGGGTGTGTCGGTGAGTGTGACATGGTGGGGTGTGTCGGTGAGTGTGACATGGTGGGGTGTGTCGGTGAGTGTGACATGGAGGGGTGTGTCGGTGAGTGTGACATGGTGGGGTGTGTCGGTGAGTGTGACATGGAGGAGTCTGTCCGTGAGTGTGACATGGTGGGGTGTGTCGGTGAGTGTGACATGGAGGAGCCTGTCCGCGAGTGTGACATGGTGGGGTGTGTCGGTGAGTGTGACATGGAGGAGTCTGTCCGTGAGTGTGATATGGTGGGGTGTGTCGGTGAGTGTGACATGGAGGAGTCTGTCCGTGAGTGTGAGATAGTGGAGTTTGTCCGTGAGTGTGACATGGTGGAGCTCTCCCTGAGTGTGACATGGTTGAATCTGTCAGTGAGTGTGACATGGTGGTTATAGTAAATATGCCAGGGTTAAGTAGGTAAGGAACATGTGACAGGTCTGGCAAACCGGTAGGGAAGTTACTTGATCCTAGACAAACACTGCTCATGAATCACGGAGGAAATTGGTAGAAAGGCCTTAGCCACAGGCACTTGAACTTCAATTACCACTCCCCACGACGCCTTACGGCATAAGTAGAAGACAACAACAACAGCAGCAGCATCAACAACAACAACAACCAATTTTTTATGAGACATGTCTCGTGTCCAGAGCGCTCGGAATAAAACAATCATCTTTCATCTGCTGGATACTGAGTCTGGAGTTGCAAGAGTTCTATCAGCTATATCATTGAGGCTCATTCACAGACAGGAGCACTATCTACTATATCACTGAGGCTCATTCACAGACAGGAGCTCTATCAGCTATATCACCGTAGCGCATTCACAGACAGGAGCACCAGTTTTGTTTCGTCAACGTTCTTCAGCTCCTTGCGTATTATCAGGTCTTATTCAGATATGACTGTGCTACCGTATGATAGTATACTGTACTACCTACTTTCTGTTAGCGCCGAATGTTGGGAGGTCAGGTCTTAGTCAGATATGACTGAGATTCCGCATGACAGCAGATGATACTACCTATTCTCTGTAAACGCAGAATATTGGGAGGCGCTTACCAAACCCGACACTCCACAATGTGCCAACGGCTTCGGTCGGACGAGCGCAATTGGGAGGGTACAAGCCTTATCCTGGTGCGAGGAAATGCAACCTTACGACTAAATGCCGTTTCAGGATAGACCAGACTCAAAGTCTTGGTGGGCAACTGGTCTAAGAACAAAACGCAGTTAGTGTGATTTCTCCTTACGGTGCAACTGTTATAAACAGAGATCACGAATTGATAAACAGAAAATAATCTATCTATCTTTTATCTGTCTACCTACCTGCCTACATATCTACCTGCCTACCTACCTGCCTACCTACCTGCCTACCTACCTACCTGTCTGCCTGCCTGCCTACATTCATACCTGCCTGCCTGTCTGTTGTTCTCAATTAGCCTTGAATGATGTGTGAATGAAATAATGTATGATAGAAGGGCAGAAAATTAGACCCGCCTGCGTGCCCAATTCTTAACCCTCTGAAAATAAAGTTTGTTCGTTCGTTCTGTCGGTCTATCTGTCTGTCTGTCTGTCTGTCTGTCTGTCTGTCTGTCTGTCTGTCTGCCTTGCTGGCTGTCTGTCTGTCTGTCTTTCTATATGTCTGTGTGTCCGTCTACCTGTCTCTCCGTCCAGTCGTCCGACCATCTCTCTTTCTATACATCCATTTATAGCTGTCTGTCTGTTTGTCTGTCTGTCTCTCCTTCCGTCCATCCGACTGTGCTCCCTCGCTCTTTTCATCCATCAATCCATCCATCCATCCATCTATCTATCCATCCATCCATCTATCCATCCATCTATCCCTCCCTCCCATCCCTCCCTCCCATCCTCCCTCCATTCATCCATCCATCCATCCATCAATCCATCTATCCATCCATCCAACCATCCATCCACCAATCCCTCCCTCCCATCCTTCCATCTTTTCCTCCCTCCATTCATCCATCCATCCATCCACCTATCTCTTTCTATCCGTCCATGTATCCATCCATCCATCCATCCATCTACCCAACCATCCATCCACCCATCTACAGCTGTCTGTCTGTCTAATAACAAATGCTCCCAGTGAAATAATATAAATAATAACAAATGTTGATAATGAAATTATATGGATTATGATAAAAGATCAAAGTAAAATAACCTGAATAATCTGACAGAGACATGTGTGGCAGAACGACCGGAACGCTCACCTGACAAGATGTTACGGGTCTGTTGGATCCTCGGCATGCCTTGGAAATTAAAGTAATGATAAGCATACTGCTTGGGTGAGCTAATGTTATACTACGGTCTGGAATTGTCTCAATGTAGCAATCATGGTTTGATTGTTGGAGTAAGTATGATGTGTAATGACGATACATATCTGACTGGTAAAGTAAAATATGTACAGAGGTGGAATTATAAATATATGCACAGAAAAAGGAGGGATGGTTGGTTGGTTGGTTGGTTGGTTGGTTGGTTGGTTGGTTGGTTGGTTGGTTGGATGGGTGGTGGGTGCTTGGTTGCTTGGTTGCTTGGGTGGTGGGTGGGTGTTTGCTTGGTTGCATGGTTCATTGCTTGGGTGGATGGTGGTTGCTTGAATGCTTGGATGGGTGGGTGGTGGGTGGGTGCTTACTTGGTTGCTTGGTTGGGTGGGTGGTGGGTGAATTGTTGCTTGGTTGAGTGGGTGGTGGTTGAATGGTTGCTTGGTTGCTTGGTTGGATGGGAGGTGGGTGGGTGATTGCTTGGTTGCTTTGTTGATTGGTTGGGTGGGTGGTGGGTGGGTGGTTGCTTGATTGATTGGTTGGGTGCGAGGTGGGTGGGTGTTTACTTGGTTGCTTGCTTGATTGGTTGGGTGGGTGGTGGGTGGATGGTTGTTTGGTTGAAGGTTGGGTTGGTGGTTGGATGGGTTGTGAGTGGATGGTTGCTTGGGTGGGTGAGTGAGTGGTGGGTGTTTGCTTTGTTGGTTGGATGGGTGGGTGGGTGGTTGGTTTGGTTGGGTGTGTGGTTGGGTTTGTAGTTGCTTGTTTGAAAGCTTGATTGCTTGGTTGGTTATCTGGTTTGAAGCATGGTTATTTCGTTGGTCTGTCGGTCCCTCGGCCCGTCGGTCGTTCTGTCGATTGGCTGGTTGTTTTGTTGTTTGTTTGATTGCTCAGCCGGTCAATCGGTCGGATGGATCATCGATCGGTTGGTCAGACTGTCGGTTGGAAGGCTGACTGGTTAGTTAATTGATTGATTGATTAGTTAGGCCGTTAATTGGTTGGTTTGTTGGTCTGTTAATTGGCTGGTTGGTTGGTCTGTTAATTGGTTGGTTGGTTGGTTGGTCTGTTAATTGGTTGGTTGGTTGGTCTGTTAATTGGTTGGTTGGTATGTTAATTTGTTGGTTGGTTGGTCTGTTAATTGGTTGGTTAGTTGGTCTGTTAATTGATTGGTTGTTTCGTCTGTTAATTGCTTGCTTGCTTGGTTGCTTGCTTGGTTGATCGGCAATTTAACTGATGGGTTAACTTATTGGTGTGTTTATCGGTCGATTAACTGATTGGTTTCTTAGTGTGTTGGTTGGTTGATTTGTCGGTCAGTCGGTCTGTAGGTCCCTTGCAAGGCTGAGCTTAACCACTTAATCATGATGCACTGAGATTCAGTTCGCCTGAAGCTAGACCAGGTTCTAGCGACTATTCGAGTGAGAAGATAGAGAAGCTTTTCCGCGGACTAGTACCAAAAAAAAAAAACATCTTAAGGGGATTTGTGTGACAGAACCCCTCTTCCCCTTCTATAAGCTCAGAAATCAACGGAAAATTTAAAATCGATACAGAAATTTCACACAGGGCAACGGGTCAACCCAGGTGATTATTCAGCACAGAACACCACACAAACACAGACTAGCTGAGTAGATGCCATGGCTGGCAATATTTGCGCCAAAGGTTTAAAGCACTTAAAGTTGGCAGACCTCATTGCAACCCCCCAAGGACAATAACAGAAAGATAAAAGATAAGGTTCGTGTTTTTTTTTTTATTTCTTGATTTCAGGAATTCCAATTCAAAAACATTTTCTTTTATAATTCTCAAAAATTGTCGAATTTTCTAAGGAATGATTGACTCCCTCAAGGGAAACTTCTCGAATCTGTGAAATAGCTGCCAAAAATTCATGCACAAGTTTTATCATTCATATAGAAAATATAAATTTAACCACGACTTGTGTTTTTGCGCCCTCCGATTTCACCTCTTTCACACTCGGAAATGCATATTTCTCCTAACTTGTCACTTCCTAGGCCCTTCTGTCCTTCTGTTTCTTTCTCGTGGTTTCATTCTTCTTATATTAAAACGAACACTTCAGGAGATGAGCACATTTCGGCTGCGAGTCCAGGAAATCGCCGACTTCGGTAAATTGTAAGCACAAGGGATTAGAGAGTGGAGTTCGTCGACGAGATGGATAGATTGCGGAGATATGAAATTAATGTTCTGATATCAAGTTCTGACACCAAATATGAGGCTCTCATACATGGCCGTTGAGGCTGTGAAGAGAAGCATAATGTATGAGATGGAGAGTTCGTGTTGCAGTTTTAGGGAAATTGAACGGAGGAATAGAAAAAATAATAGAGCGGGACAGCAATGGCAGGGGTAGTTGCATGGGCGGCAATGCACATTACATTTGGAGGGGGGTTTGTGGAAAGGCGGGGGTCGATATTGTAGATATAACCGTTTATGAATAAGACGATATATGTGTATATAGCTGCAATAGTGCTGTGGCTGGACACTTAACTACCGGCTTGGTGGTCATCGGTTCAATTTGGTACCGTGGCGGAAGATTATCTAGAGCAAGGGTTACAGAACCTAGTGGAACAGTAAACAGACAATGCAGAATGTGGCTTAGATATTAACATCCAAAAGACGAAAAATATGTTAATTAGCAGTGGGAAGGAAATGTCATCAATGAACATCACAGTAAACGGGAAGATACTAGAACAACTAAGACGTTTCTCCTATCTTGGACAATAATAACAGATGATGGCAGAAGTGAAATGGAAATAAAAAAGAGAATAGGAATGGCCATAAGTGCTTTCAACAGCATGAAATCAGTATTAACATCTAGAGAGATTAACTACGCATTAAAAATGAGAATTGTCAAATACTACGTATATTCAACGCTACTGTATGGCGCGGAAGCCTGGACATTGAACATGCAACTAGAAAGTCGAATAGAAGCCCTGGAGATGTGGATATACAGACGAAAAGGTCGTATTTCATGGAATCAAAAACAATCAAATGCATAGGTTCTATAGGAAAAAAACACGCAATGGATATGAAAAGAGAGTTGATGAAAGAAATAAAAAAGACAAGTGAAATATTTCGGCTACGTTAAAAGACATAATACTCTTATAAAAGCCATACTGAGGGAGGGGGAGGGGGAAGGTTGAAGACAAGCGAGCAAGAGGTAAGCAATGATACAAGTGGGAAGATAACATCAAGAGATGAAAGAACATCAATATGACATAATGTATAGTCAGGGTGAGAGACAGACAGTGTTGGAGATCCATTGCAGCGAACCTTCGTTGTGGAGACGGTATCTGATTGATTGAGTGATGACAGTATCATATAAGAAGAGTGATGAACTCACCAAGAAAGATTGACTGTGAACAGACAGAGAACAAACTTACATACTATAATAAAAAAAAAAAAAAAGAATTAACTACCAGACAAGAACAAAACCAGAACCACAACGACTACGATTCTCTTAATGGGCATGAACAGGTCATTGTAAGGTCTCGGACAATCATAACAGACTGGGCTAGCAAATGTTCAGGCGTTCCCTGAGTGACCCACTGCTATACTCATATAAATAGTGTGATCAAACTACAGTGTATGTTCTCCAGGATGTCTCCCAGGACAGCCAGCAGAGATGACAACACTTGCCCGGTGCGACGGCCTTATGTTCACAACTGTAGGGAATACTGGCCCAGTGAGACAGCCCTGCATTCACAACTGTAGGGAATACTGGCCCAGTGAGACGGCCCTGCATTCACAACTGTAGGGAATACTGGCCCAGTGAGACGGCCCTGCATTCACAACTGTAGGGAATACTGGCCCAGTGAGACGGCCCTGTATTCACAACTGTAGGGAATACTGGCCCAGTGAGACGGCCCTGTATTCACAACTGTAGGCAACATTGGCCCGGTGAGACGGCCCTACATTCACAACTGTATGGACCAGAAGAGGAGCTAGAGACACTGTTCACTACATCACGAGAGCTCGTCTGGCGATGCAAAAAATGAAAGACGAAGACTAACGAACGATCACACAATCTTTATTTTCATGGGGTTAAGAATTGGGCACGCAGGCTTCTCTAACATTGCGCGCTTCTATCACTCTCTTTCATACATTATTTCAGCCATACATCACTTATGAGGCTCTCCGAGAACAACAACAATATCAATATATGCATTATAAATGTATAGGAAATGTGCACAAATCAATACTGTGCACAAATCAATAAAACATGACTTACTAATATTCATTATTGATGTGACAGTTGTTATTAGCAGGATAAGATGAGATCATACAGGGTCAGACGCGACAAGACAAAAAGCTAGGGCAAGGAATTGTATTGGAGTTTCCAGCAGGCGTATGAAGGGATCATTATAAGTCTCCGTTGTTTGCTGGTGATTGAAGGAATTTCAGTGATTTAGTTTCAACTCAACCTCAGTGACAGCGGAAGCCAAGCAGTCTACTGCTCGGGTCATTTGGCCATGGTTAGCTGTAGCTGTCTCATGGCTATGGGCTCGAGTCTCTTGACAAAGAGATAGGTAAACTTCTTGGAAGCAGTGGGGGGAGGGGGTGAAGGTCGTCCACTTTACGTCTCTTAACTGATCAAGTGCCAAAGGACGATTAATCGTCCTTAGCGACTTCCCCTGTCTGCCACTGTAGTTTACCTTATCTCATCTCATCTCATCATGTTCCTCTTATACCTTGCGGTGTCGAGGTGAAGTATAAACAGCGGGAGAGTGCCCGCTTATGGGCTTCATGTATCGATATTCCCATGAACTCTGTTATTACCTGCGTCCATTGTTTACGTGGTTTACCTTATGCAACCCCATTTAATTTAAAAATTCAACATGTCTGCTACCATATTAACCACTTTAAAGTCATAACTGTGACACTCCCCTACATCCCATTTTCCGCCATCCATTTTTGTTTGGTTCAAGCCTATTTTTTAGCTTGGCATTGAATCTGTTAAATAAGTAGAGAAAATGGAAAAGTGTTGGTTGTGCAAGCCAAGCCTAATCAATGCACGTTGATTTGCACGGTATCTATTGAGTTCAGACATTGAGCAATGACGATGGAGATAAACACAAACAGAGCCTCACTCCCGATGGAGATGGAGCTTTGGTACACGTTAGATAAGGTCTCTACATCGCCAGCCCCTGACAGGGTTCAGTCGGACTTAAGAGTTCTTCAACCCACACGACCCTCTAGAGTCTTGGATCAAGTCTATGCTTTTCTCCTGATAATACCAGGTGGGCAGGCATCATGATGATACTGTATTGGTACTCATTCATTCATTCAGTAGCATGTCCTTTGCAGAACCTCGCTCCCATAACAACCTTTCGGAAAACTTCTCGATCACAAGCAAGATGTCCCGCGTCCGATACACCCATCTTTAGATCATCCGCAACATCCTGCACCCATCTTCTCTTTGGTCATCCTCTTCCTCTCTTCCCTTCCATTATTGTTCTCTCCAAACTTTCCTGACGTTTCAAGTGATCAAAATATTTTAATTTTCTTTGTTTTATCGTCTTTAATAGCCAACCCTCTTCAATATTTAGCTCTTGAAGTATGGATGCATTTGTTCTTTTCTTTACCCAATTTATTCTTAGAACCCCTCTATAACATGTGTATTCAAAGGCGTTTATGCGCTGCTCAGCTTGTTTAGTAAGTGTCCAGGTCTCAAAGGCGTATGTTGCAGCGGGGAAGATGCATGCTCTTAAAATTCTAATTTTTGTAGTTCTGTCTGTCCCACTCCATAATTTATTCAGTTGTTTTAGTCTTTGAAAAATTTTTGGACGTGTTATGAGAAGAAATGAATTGGAGAATTTGGTGACAACTGGCAAAATCGAAGAGACCATACAAAGGGGAGGACAGAGAAGTAAATACCTAGATGGCTTGACCACATGGCATGGTGGAGACAGGAAGACTGAGCTGATCCACGACTCTGGTGATGGTGTGAAATGGCGAGTCATGACCGCCCACGCTTTCCGGCATGGCACATGATGGATGGAGTCTTTGAAGAGCAATTGATAGTCGTTTAATTTCTTTCATTGTATCACCATTGTTGGTAATCAATGACCCAAGATATTCAAACATTTTCCACCACTTCCAATATGTCCTCATTATCATATATTTCTTTCTCCATAGTAGTATTATCTGTATGCATTATCTTTTGTTTTTGCTATGTTAAGATTAAAGTTGTATTGGTATGGCGCCATTAAATATAAAAATTATTCATTAGGCCAATAATTTCTAACGTCCCTGCCTTCAATGGTACGAGAATATATTCAGGAAAGTAAAAACAACTGGCATGAAATAGACCACATTATTCATCAAGTGACGTTTTGCATATAAATGTAGAGACTACCATCATATACCGAATACGTCACAAGTCGTTAACAGGGCTCTTTATTTTACTTCGTTTACTTGTAGTGTGCACCCAATAAACCTCGGGGCGTGTACCAGGGCGTTCACTGTATTTGTCTTAAGTAAGTACAGAACACTGAAAAGTGTTGGTTTTGCAACCAGCGCCTAATCAACATACAATAATTTGTTGGATGATAAAGGAGTTTAAACATTGAACAAGGCGGGTGTATACAAACATGAACAGCACGTTTCAGGGGAAACTGCGTCTTGCTTCTCAGTTGCAACGGCTGTGAGAGATCTTCACAATCTTGCTTGCAGAAACAGTTGCATCGGCTGTGAGAGATCTTCCACAATCAATTGTCGTGATTAGCGCCGATGTGTGTGCTCGCGGGACGTCAGGTCGTTGGGAGGAGGTTGGGGCAGCGCAAACTTGTTATCTGTCCGTCCTTAGAGAACCGTGGAACCTTCTGGTATTTTTAATTTACGGCATGTTCATGATATTATCGCTAGGTTTATCATCCCACACTCAAACATCAACTGTCAGTGGCCGCGACCAATTAACGGGCCACGAATATGTCTGAGATATCAGTCCCTTGCCTCCGCTAGTCACAAACAAACAAATGAACACATACAAACACGCGCCTGTAAAGCAATCTCATTTGCAAGACAGGTTCTTTCAATCGCAATGGCTAATGTATTCTCATGCCCGCAATCCTGATGTCTGGGGTTTATGTTCTGATGATATATTTCTTGTTCCTGGTCACGTGATCCGATGTCATCAGAACCACATTACTTAGATATCTGGGTTGATTCGAGCCTCCATGGCCTAGTGGCTGGATGTTCTCATGCCGGTCCGTGGGGTAGGGATCAAATCCGTATATGTGCGGAAAAAATATATATGTGTGAAAATGTACATGAATCCCCCATTTTGACACAGCTGATAGTGGGTCTCGGAACTTTCTTGAGAAGTAGAGGCAGTGGGTTTAACACTGACCATATCACCTACAGACTTGTAGAATGGGCAAAAGAACAAGAAATGGTTGTAGGAAACACCTGGTTTAAACAACATCCTAGAAGATTATGGACATGGAGGAGTCCAGACAGCAGGATTAAAAACCAGATAGATTACATCCTGATAAGCAAAAGGTTTCGAAATGCATTAACAGTTGTAAAAACAGTTCCAAATGCAGACTGTTATAGTGATAACAGATTAATTACTGGCACATTGAGGGTAAAGTTAAAGAAAGTCAAGTATACAGCAGGAAACCCTAAATATGACTTGTGCAAATTGAAAACTGACAAAGAAATACAAGATAATTTTAACATAGAAGTAAAGAACAAATTTGATTTATTGTCTGATCTTGAGATCCTATTTCAAGATGTAGATGATCAATGGGAAATGCTGAAGATTCAATCAGTTGTGCAGCAGAAAAAACTATTCCAAAAGTAAAGAAAGTGGGCCGTAAGACATGGATGACTGAAGAAATTTTACAACTAATGGAAACAAGAAGACAGAACAAAAATAATCCTGCCAAATATGAAGAAATTCACACAAAAGTCAGAACCTTATGTAAGGAGGCTAAAGAAACATGGCTTGAGAAAAATTGCAGAGAAATTGAAAAACAACACAACAAAAGTTAAAAATGGCGAAACTAATTGCAAAAAAAAAAGCAGAGAAAAAATCAAA
>JACEFZ010013122.1:0-45000 GCA_014155875.1 Cepaea nemoralis
AAAATAAATATAAATTCAATGGAGGCCTTTTTCAAAATGCTAAAAAACATTATTTAAATAGCCGATTGTACAAATATTACCTTATAATCTTTATTAATTACTCGTAAAATATTTTTTAAAAAAAACACACATAAAATATAAGAAAAGTCGGGAATTTTAAAGCGTTTTAGCGCTGCCTGCCAGACGGAGAAGATTAGGCTAATGGATATGTTCTCTTTTTGCCGGACGTCTGGCAACCCTAGTAATGATCTCCCTTTTACATATCTTAAGGAACATTGAGCATATGGCGCTATACCCACATTTGTATAGATCAATCGGTACTCGGTGGGTGATGTTATTGATATTACACAGACCGCCTTTACTTCCCAAGTTATTTCTTGGTACCGCGGGTCATCATGGCCGAATAGGTAAGAACACGTGTTCTTAAACTTCCGGTGTGCTGATGCCCAGATAAGGCGTTCAATCCCTATACCGGACAGTTGGACTAAAATGTTGACCTATAGTCCTTGACTTGGGGATGTAAAGTACAAGCAACTCTGAAGTCGGAGTGGGTTCGCCTGATGGCGAGGGAAACTGTTAATAGGGAAAACTAATCCACACGCAAAGATTCAGTCAAGTGTCAGAGTCTTGCATAACACAAGACAAGTAGCTCGTTTTCTGGCAAGTGTGAAGTAATATCAAACTATCAAATCACACGAAGTGAATATCCGAAAGTATTATTCACACGTTTTATTGACGCGCTGCATTTATCATCGCACAAACATCGCGCACTGACAATCCATAACAATCATTACAGCATGAACAATATCACTACAATACATAATAATACATGCAAGCAATAAACATCTCACTTACAGTCAAACTATACAAGCGTTCGAACCAGTCTCCCACTGTCGTACAGGCTAGCTCTCAAGGCAGATTCAAACTCAACTCGCATTCCCTTGCGACCTGTCCGTTCAACGATCTAAGCCCGTCTGCCAGTTCTGGCGTCCTACACGCTACACGCTCACGTCAGCTGGTGTCCCCTGCACGGTTCACGGGGTGAACTCAATTGCTGTGCGTGGCTGCTTATCCAGGCGTCGGTAAAGACGCCGCGTTCTCTCTGCCGTGTTTAACATTACTCAGGGTTGCGTGTTGTTATGGTGTCTGGCGTTGGTACAGACAACGCGTCGCAACCTCGGATGTGAGACCTTGACACTCTCCACACCCCTTTTTCATGAAAGGATTTCCTTACATGTATAATATATCTCTAGGTGTTCTTAAACATGTCAAAGTCGAACATTATACATTAACACTTATCATAAATATATACAGGTGAATAGTCAACAATATGTATACACCACTTATGTTGGACTATGAAGTACAACAGTCAAGTACAATCTATTTAATGGCCATTACCTCTCTGTGACCCAGCTAGTCCGGTAGGTATCGGCTAAACTGGCCCCTACCTCACAACCAAGAACAAAAATACTAAAATAATCAGGTTAAGCCGTGAGCATCTCCCTCTGAGATGACTCCTCCATCAGACCTCTGCTTAGAGTTTCTAATGAAGGTCAACAGTTTTGGCAATATACTGTCCATATCTACACGATGTTACATTGACATGTTATTTATCAAGCACACATGTTAATGGTTACAATACGTATTTACATATCACCAACAATTTAGAATAATGTCCCCTGGTTATTATACAGAAAATTTAGGAACAATAATTTATCGTCGTTTACAAGACATAAATTACAATTGCAAACTCATTTCTTAGTGTCATAATTTGATCCGTATTGACAAATGTGCACAAAAAGTCACGTTTGTAAAGAAGCAATCAAGTTATGATGCTGAGATTACATCATATACAAATCAACATATACAATTCCGTATATGGAAATATTTTAAATCACATTTTAATACAACGTCATACATTTATATACTTTTAATATTAATATGCAAAAAATCGGAAGTATACAGCTGTACTATTACATGTGTAGTGATGTCATTCAAACAACGCTGGTCCGTTCTGGATGGATCTTCTATAAACGGAGTAGTAGTTGTTACCATCAGCTGTTGGATCGTCTCTTCCGCCTTCTGCTCGGATTGTACTGTCGCAGTCATCTTTCGTACCTTGTTAAAACGTCTTGGGCACCTCGGTCTGGATACTTTAGGATTACCTCACGTTTTAGTGGCTTGGTAACTTCTTGGATCTTGTAGTGTTGTGCCGTGACACTTCTCTGTAGTGTCTGGTAGTTATAATATTTATTTACAATAATAATTACATTCTTTCTCATATCTCACAGTTATACAACACATTAGTTTACATAATACTGATTCCATTCTTTCACATATCTCACAATTATACACGTATTCATTCGCATGATAATAATAAGAATTACAATATGTACATAAGTTATATACATTGGGAGATACAATCTTCCCCATCACAATGGTGTACACAGCGTTACTGACACATTGTCAGAATTGGCTGTGGTACTGAGCACTATCTACGTTGCAGTTTTATACACCCTCTGCACTGTGCTCTGATGTCGACTGGGTATTAGGTTCGTTGTATGGACATCTCGACAAAAGGTCTGCAAGACAGTTTTGTGAACCCTTTATGTGGTTAACCTCATAGCTATAGTCCTGCAGAAGAAGGGACCATCTTGCCACCCTGCTGTTACTAGGCGTTCCTCTGGTAACAATTGTCAGCGAAGTATTATCTGTTTCAATAATGAAATGTTTGCCTAACAAAAATCTAGAAAGTTTACGTACCGAAAATACCATGGCAAGAGCCTCGAGTTCCGGTGTACTGTAATTTCGTTCGCTGGTGTTCAGTTTTCGAGAGACGTAGTATACTGGATACACGATTTGGTCGTGTTCTTGGAGAAGCACACCTCCAATGCCTACGGAGCTCGCATCACATCTTAATCTAAAAGTAATATTCAACTTTGGCAATTTCAAAATAGGTGATTTAGAAAAATATGAAAGAATTTTCGTAAATGCTGGCCTTAAACATTCACTGTTTACAATCACATTGGGGTGTTTATTTGTTAGTAGATCAGTGAAACATTTGGTCAATTCAGCAAAATGAGGAATAAACTGTCTATAATAGTTTAACAGACCTAACACACTTCGCAACTGTTTCTTAGTTGTCGGAAGCGACAATTTCAAAATTCTGGACATGATGTTATCGTCAGTTGATATAAAGCCATTTGAGATCTTATAGCCCAAAAATGAAATTTCCTGAAAGGCTATATCCACTTTGGAAGTTTTACAGTCAGTCCCTGATGTCTAATTCTGTCAAATGTCTGCTGTAGTGCTGTTATGTGCTCTGTCATGTCCTTTGTGTGTATGCAAATGTCGTCCATGTACCAAATGATGTTAGCAATGTCTGTCAAAAGAATTCTTGTCATTCTGACGAAGGTCGCTGGTGCATTGACTAATCCGAAAGGTAGTTTACACCATTCGTATAAACCCCAAGGTGTGGCAAATGCAGTCAGATGTATACTATCAGGATGTACAGCTATCTGCCAGTAGCCTTTTGTCATGTCAAGTTTAGTAAAATAACGTGAGTCAGATAGTTCAGTCAAGATGTCTTCACAGTTGCTCATTGGTTCTAAATCCAACTGTGTAATGCTGTTGAGCTTACGATAGTCCACACAAAGTCTAATAGTGTTGTCCTTTTTACGTACCAAAACTATTGGTGAACAGAAATGAGATTGTGAACGTCGAATGATATGATTTGTTTCTAAATCAATGATTTCTTGATGAAGTTTTTCTTTATAGTGTATAGGGATGGAATATGGTCTACACTTAATAGGCACGTCAGATGTTAAGATGATTTGGTGTTGCACTAAATCTGTCTGTCCTGGGCTGTCCGAAAAGATCGTCCTGTAGTCTTGTATCAGTTGTCTGCAACTGTCAGTTTGTGTCTGAGTCAGTTTAGGATTTACCTTAATGTCTTGTAAGTTGGTCGTCGTGTCAAGACTTGGTGTCGGTATCTGGTCAGTGTCGTTGTCGTCCCTCTGGTCCACTATGGAGGTGCTTGCTGCAGTCTCTACTTGTTCGTCTTGCCTGTGGTGATAAGGTTTGAGCATGTTAATATGAAAAATTTTATGTTTGTCCCTAACTGCAATCTCGTAATCTACGGTCGAAATTTGTCGTAGCACAAAAATGAAATTTCCTGAAAGAATTCTTGTCATTCTGACGAAGGTCGCTGGTGCATTGACTAATCCGAAAGGTAGTTTACACCATTCGTATAAACCCCAAGGTGTGGCAAATGCAGTCAGATGTATACTATCAGGATGTACAGCTATCTGCCAGTAGCCTTTTGTCATGTCAAGTTTAGTAAAATAACGTGAGTCAGATAGTTCAGTCAAGATGTCTTCACAGTTGCTCATTGGTTCTAAATCCAACTGTGTAATGCTGTTGAGCTTACGATAGTCCACACAAAGCCTAATAGTGTTGTCCTTTTTATGTACCAAAACTATTGGTGAACAGAAATGAGATTGTGAACGTCGAATGATATGATTTGTTTCTAAATCAATGATTTCTTGATGAAGTTTTTCTTTATAGTGTATAGGGATGGAATATGGTCTACACTTAATAGGCACGTCAGATGTTAAGATGATTTGGTGTTGCACTAAATCTGTCTGTCCTGGCTGTCCGAAAAGATCGTCCTGTAGTCTTGTATCAGTTGTCTGCAACTGTCAGTTTGTGTCTGAGTCAGTTTAGGATTTACCTTAATGTCTTGTAAGTTGGTCGTCATGTCAAGACTTGGTGTCGGTATCTCGTCAGTGTCGTTGTCGTCCGTCTGGTCCACTATGGAGGTGCTTGCTGCAGTCTCTACTTGTTCGTCTTGCCTGTGGTGATAAGGTTTGAGCATGTTAATATGGAAAATTTTATGTTTGTCCCTAACTGCAATCTCGTAATCTACCGCCGAAATTTGTCGTAGCACTTTGAACGGTCCTTGCCATGAGTCAGTTAGGAGATGTCTATCACTTGGCAAAAGAAGAAGAACGTCCTGTCCTGGCGTCAGTGTAATAGTTCTATTTCCTCTGTTAGCATATTGTCGGTAAATAGCTCCTGATTTTTGGAGAGCTTCTTTGGCTAATATACATGATTTCATAATTCTATCACGCAATGATGTTACATGTTCATAAGGTGAAATGGGTATAGACACAGTTGTACTTCCAGTCAACATAGATTCATACAGAGATAATGGGCCGCGTGGTTGTGCACCATATAACATTTCGAATGGTGAGAACCCAGTGCTGGAATGGGGCACTTCCCTATATGCAAACAAAATGGCAGGCAGATAAGTATCCCAATCTTCAGGATGTTCTTGGGTTACATTAGAGAGCATATGTTTCATATCGCCATTAATCTTTTCTATTATACCGGTCGAATGGGGGTGATATGGACTGTTGAAGTATTGTTTAACCCCCAACATTTTGGTAAAGGCTTGTGTAGCCGAGGAAATAAACTGGCTACCCCGATCTGAAAGGATGGTATCAGGGAATCCTACCCTCGTAAAAATATGAAAGAACACTTCCATGATGTCGTTGGAAGTTATGTTCTTCATTGGAATCGCTTCTGGCCAACGAGTACATAGATCAATGAGTGTTACAATGTATCTATTATATGGTTCAGAGGACCAACTATATCGACCGAGATCTTTTCAAACGGTCTACTAGCCAAATCAGTAACTTGCAATTCAGCTTGTGGGTGTTTACCCTTTTTGACAAGCTTTTGACAGATGTCACACGATCTGCAATACTGTTTGGTATCGTTGCAATACTTTGGCCAATAAAATTGAGTAAGTAACCTTGCTCTAGTTTTAGCATAAGCCATGTGTCCTGCAAAGGGTATGTCATGAGCTATCTTCAATGCTTGCTTGCGGTTTTCTAACGGTAGCACTGTTTGTTCTATAGTGCTGGAACCTTTGGTGTAATACCGTGTTAGAATTCCGTTCTTGAGAGCAAAGTACCATTGAGCATTCTTTGCTACTCTTGGCTTTTGGCCTATAAGTTTATAATACTTTTGCAGAGATCGATCGGCTTTCTGAGATGTTATAAACGTCTCCCTAGTTGTCTCAGGAGATGTTACAACAGGACTTACTCGTTGTAAAGCCTCTGTTTGATCGATTCGATCTTGCATCTGTGCAGTAGATCGAGTTACTGCGTTTACTACATTACAACGATCATTCTCATCACACGTTGATGTTACATTCACACAATTACATGCATGTTCTGGCATAGCCAGGTTGGTATTTGTACATTCAATTACAGGTGGTAATACATCATGAATGGTGATTGGTGATGAAGGTGAAGTGGTAGTATCAATATTACAACTGACAGATGATGTATTGATGTCATGTGGTATGTCATTCACTTCAGGAAGGTTTCCTATGATAATATCACAGCAAGGATTGGTTAATGCTGCGCATTTCACCTTTCCTGTAAGGAATGGTGTAGTTATATATGCCCATGCAAGTGGATATTTCTCTATGTTCCCTGAGAATGTCCTGCATGTGACATATTTACCACTATATTGTGTTGGTAAAATATAATCTCTCTTTACACCAATGAGAGTACTTCCGCTATCACGTAAAACTGTGGCAGGTTTACCATTAACATACCTCTGGTGGATGTTCAGTTTACCTTTGGAGTTTACTACAGAATTGGCCTCCTCACTGGTAATAGGTATAGAATGGCCGCATGTTAACACGCCATCCTCATGAAATTGATCACAAATGGTACATTTTTCTTGATGGAATACTTCAATGGAATGTGCCCAGTTTACTGGGTGATCTTGTACACTTTCATCTTCTGACGAAGAAATGTCAAACATGGCTGCATTAGCCTTTTTGATCATTGACTTGGCTTTACAATCCTTACGCCAGTGACCAAAAGCCTTACAAAGGTAACATTTTGTAAGTTGTTTGTAGTTCTTCCTTTCTTTATCTTGCTTAGAAATGTAATTATTCAAGTAAGCAGTGTACCCAGGATTTTGGTCGCACATATCATGCTCATTGTGTGCATAGTTGCAATATTTACACTGATATAATTTCTCTGCAGTTTGCTTATAAGGTCTTTATTTGCTATTTGACCCTGCCTGATATTTGCCATATGTAGCTGCTGCTACAAAGTCTGTGCTGGTCAGACTACTAGAGAAACAATGCTTATTGGCTGCAAAATAACCAGAGCCACGACTTTCAATCTGTTGAACACTTTCACACTGACATTCCAACAAAAATTTAGAAAAGGGGGCTGGGAGAGATGCAATAATCTTATCTCTCAACATAAGGTCAACTAATTTGTCATAACTTCCATTTACTTTGGCTGCTGACAGCCATTTAGAAAAGATATTTTGAATTTCTGAGATGTAATCAGAGAACGTGTGTGTTGGCTTAGGAGACAACTTCCTAAACTGTTCTCTATAACCTGATTCATCTAGCAAAAAATGTGACATAATTTTTGCTTTAATGTAAAGATAATCTTCTTTCAGGTCATTTGGGATCGACTCTATAACTTTAAGAGGTTCCCCAGAAAGACTTCTTACATATACTATCCCCCATTCAGGTTTTGGGATTTTGTAATGATCCATAACAAATACAAAATTTTGGGTGAATGCTGCTATGCAATCACCTGTGTTGTAACTTCTGATCAGACCTTGATACTTTTTATGAGGTTGATCTTTGTCTGTTTCTCTATTCACTTTATCTTTAGAACATTCAGCTTTTAGCTGTTCAATTTTTAGTTGCATTTCTTGCTCTTCTCTCTTACTTTGGGCTAATATCTCGGCTTGCCTCACTGCAGCTTCTGATTGTGCATGTTGGAGCTTTAATGCAGCTTGTGAGTCTGCCTCTTTACTTTTCAGAGCAGCTTCTGCTTGTGCCTGTTGAAGCTTTAATGCAGCTTCTGAGTCTGCCTCTTTACTTTTCAGAGCAGCTTCTGATTGTTTTAGAGCAGCATCTGCTTGTGCTTGTTGAAGCTTTATTGCAGCTTCTGAGTCTGCCTCTTTACTTTTCAGATCAACTTCTGATTGCTTTAATGCCCTTTCGGCCGCTCTCTTATTCCTCTCACTAATTTGCTCTTGTTTCAAAAGATATTCTGCATATTTGCTTTCACTCCATGTTCTCAATCCCTCACCAGACATATTCATTTTTAAACCCATTTCAATGAAATCGTTTAAAGAAGACATGATGAACAATAGGTATGATGGAATAAATATAAACAAAATTACTTATGTTAGTAAGTTACAAGTATATATATATATAACACAGTTAATGTCTAAAGCCAGACTAACGAAAGTATAAAGAAAGCTGAAAAAATGTTATACTCAAGTAATCCTTGGGTACTGTGCTGTTCAGTGGTGCTCGAAATCACACTGGAACGTCTTTCGGGTTGACGCACAAAATATTTTTGAAGTTCACCAGACTCAGGTAAAGTTGACACAAAAACCCTGTACTATTTAAACTAAACAAAATTAGAACGTTTGTAGATGTATGGTGTGTGTAATGTCACTAAAGTCTGTAAAGGTTTGTATGCTGTCAAGTATTATTGTTAGTCGTTACCACAATCAACAACTTTACGGTCACACTACCCCTACTCAATGACATTCAAGGGCACGGCCACCATTTTGGATTTTAGGTACAAAATTTGTTGAATTTAGTGATAAGTCTGAAGACGCCTCGGTTGGCTTCAAATAATATCTTCACACTTATAATTTAATTAAATCAACTCTATTAATTCGTTACTTTACCTTAATCTATGACTTGCGCACTTCTATCGGCATGTTCACATTCGCTTCAAACTCGGACAAAAAATTGTACACGTTCGCATTTGATTCAAATCCCGGACGAGCCCCCACATTCGCACTTGTCAGAGTCTTGCATAACACAAGACAAGTAGCTCGTTTTCTGGCAAATGTGAAGTAATATCAAACTATCAAATCACACGAAGTGACTATCCGAAAGTATTATTCACACGTTTTATTGACGCGCTGCATTTATCATCGCACAAACATCGCGCACTGACAATCCATAACAATCATTACAGCATGAACAATATCACTACAATACATAATAATACATGCAAGCAATAAACATCTCACTTACAGTCAAACTATACAAGCGTTCGAACCAGTCTCCCACTGTCGTACAGGCTAGCTCTCAAGGCAGATTCAAACTCAACTCGCATTCCCTTGTGACCTGTCCGTTCAACAACCTAAGCCCGTCTGCCAGTTCTGGCGTCCTACACGCTACACGCTCACGTCAGCTGGTGTCCCCTGCACGGTTCACGGGGTGAACTCAATTGCTGTGCGTGGCTGCTTATCCAGGCGTCGGTAAAGATGCCGCGTTCTCTCTGCCGTGTTTAACATTACTCAGGGTTGCGTGTTGTTATGGTGTCTGGCGTTGGTACAGACAACGCGTCGCAACCTCTGATGTGAGACCTTGACATCAAGCACTACTAGAAGTAGTGTGTATGGACTACGCTTGCGATCAAAGCCAGTGAGCGCCAAAAAAAAAAAAATTGTTGCTACCCATTCTATACCGTGTCGACCCGAAAGCTCAGGGCAATTTTAAAAATCCGGACCTGCCCTGGTAGGAATCGAACCTATGACCTATAGGCGTCTAACCATTATGCCACCTCGGCTGCGGGTATATGGTGCTAATCTAATATTTTATGAATCGCTTGTCTGCTTGAGTAGAATTTTGCCAGTGAAGTCCACAGTAGTTGTTGTTTCCTCCTGTGTGGAGGTCTCTGGTATATTGGGCTGCATCGTCTTGGTGCTGGTTAGGACGTCGCTTGGTTTCTTATCAGTTCGTCCGTTAGATCCACATGGGCGCCTAACCTTACACCCCCCCCCCCCCAGTGGTTGTTCTACCCTCGGGGGAACTAGTAGACCAATCCCTAGGCTTGTGACGTTATTGACCTTTAGTCCATTGACCCGCCATAACCACACATCCGGTTCATTCACTCCATTGATAGTCATCATACGCGCTGGTCGTTTGAAAGACGTATCCAGCCACAATAAGCATACAGATAAGTCACTTTTATATTTATATTATGTAGTTTTTCATGTAGTTATGTCGCTAGGTTTGTGTGTGTGTGTGTGTGTGTGTGTGTGTGTGTGTGTGTGTGTGTGTGTGTGTTTGTTTGTTTGTTTGTTTTTTCATTCTGTGCCAACAACGGCTTCAGCTGCAACGTCCATTTTGTTACTTGCAATCGTTTTCTGGTAAAGCTCACAATCTACTTCAAGTTTTCTGGTGATTCGTTTATTGGTTTCTTAGCAATTAACTTGCACAATCTAGGTAATAATACAGGTATCACCAGGGACGTTGGTGATTACATTAATTGGCGAATCATAATCGCCCATGCGATACCTGTGTGGTATATCATGATTTGGTATATCATAGCAGCCATTACATCTGATAGAGGGTACCTTGAAGAGATTAGAACAAGAATCGCTATGACAAAGGTAGCCTTTTGGAAGATGG
Source organism: Cepaea nemoralis (assembly GCA_014155875.1). Taxonomy (NCBI): domain Eukaryota; kingdom Metazoa; phylum Mollusca; class Gastropoda; order Stylommatophora; family Helicidae; genus Cepaea; species Cepaea nemoralis. The sequence goes on from JACEFZ010013122.1 coordinate 10,496, forward strand.
AAAACAAACTGACCAATAAAAAGATGTCAATTGCAACGAAACAAGAGTGTTGAAAAGCTACATATAACCTGTACTTTTGTAAAGATGTGAAACGTGGACGATGAGCTAACAGTCTGAAAAACATCTGATGGCAGTGTAAATGTGGTTTCTGGAAAAATGCAAATAATACCATGGACAGACATAACAAACTAACGAGCAAGTCCTAAAAGAAACCAAATTAAAACCGTAAACTGATTACAGAGGTTAGACGTTGACAGTCAAGATTGTTTGGGCACGTTATGAGAAGAAATGAACCGGAGAACTTGGTGACAGCTGGCAAGATTGAATGAAAGAGAACAAGAGGAAGGAAGATAAGTAAATATCTAGATGTCTTGGACAATTGGCATAATCGAGACAAGAACACAGAGCTGATCCACGACTCTGCTGATCGTGTGAGCTGGCAAAACATGGCCACCAAGCCTATCGACGTGGCACATGATGATGATGACATCGTAATGAGAATATGGACGTAAAACTGAATTATAAAGGCTTTTGATGATGTAAGCCATTTGAATAATGAAGACACGTCTATACATATTTACTATTCTGAATAATGCAGTTAGTTGCATATCCTAAACACGACGTCGCAGTCAACATCAATATTTTTGGCTATTTGCGATTTCTTGTCAAGTTTACGTTCAGTAGTTTGCCATTTATTTCTGAACGACCGGAACTCATACCTTTGTATGAAAACCAACGCAAGGCGGTCTGCTGCCAAATTGCCTGCAGTTGTGTTTACAACGTGGTATGCGGGATTACGAATTGTGTCTATTACTCCTTCGCCACAGGGCGGAAGACACATCTATAAATATTTACTAATATGAATAATTGTCGTGTCCTCCTTTAAAGTGTCGTCCCTTTTTCTTTCCTATCAATATCCTGGAGAATCCACCAGCTTCCGTCCAACACACTCCATCAGCCCATGGACACCTTTTCCTATCACTCTCTCACTGTCGTACTATGCCCCCTCTCATACTTCCCCAACGCAACATACTCAACAACTCTTGCTTCTAAAAATTAATAAAGATTAATTTATTAAAAGAAAAGTGTAACGTATATGAGACGTGTATGCGAAGAAAATGTGTGATGTGTTCTATAATGTGTGTAGGATCGGACTCTCAGATAATAGCATAGTCAGTTCATCCTTGCAAGGACACACCACAGCACGTTAAGTCAGAACAAGTTCACTTCACCCGGTACTGTATCTCTCCTGCCGGACACCGACTGTCATCTGTAGCTACCTGGTAATCCATCTTCCTGATCATCCGAAATAGATACTGTTTGTAAATTACAGCTGATCATGGACCGGTTGCCCAATGCACATAATTTCCTATCGTTCTTAAAGAATGCACAAATCCTTTGTAGTGAGTATTTAGGTATCACTGTTATTGTTAATATACTTGAACCTAACTAGTGTCTATCTAGGTTCAGGTATCATGTCTTTTGAACTATTTCACTAGAATATATCACACCATGTGACTATTATATTTTAATGTTCTTGTTTAGGTACTAATGTTCTTATGCTGTGTTGCATCAACAGTCATCACCCAACTTAGGTGAACCTTAACACGCAGGAATCGTTATATTGGTTGGCTCTTCTGAGTCATGTTATGGTGAACCCTCCTGATTATGAATCCAGCGTAAACATAATACCATCTTTCTTCTCGGACGTTATTCCTTTTTAGTAAGAAACATTTGAGTGTCCAACTGGTGTTATGTCTAATTGAAGTTGCACTTCATCAAACCCAGTGTTGAACTTCCTCGTAACTGGTATGGAACCTGTGAGAGAAACAACACATCTTGTGATAGTACTAGTCACTGATCCTACCGGATGAGTGTAAGCCTATTGCCTTGCTCAGTTATTTTATAGCTAACTAAACTCTGTCATAGAGCATATTAGCTCCTCACCTACGTCCGAATCAGGCGATGACAAGGAAAGACCCATAAACAGAGTGCACAACTTCAATGGGCAAACCATTGAAAGATCTCCCCATTGGACACTTTCCCCATCTTAAATCTCTCCAATTATCACCCCTCTATCCTATTCATCCTAGCAGAGCCAATTATCACTCTCTAGTTTTAACAAGACTACTGTCTATATTAATTAGGACTAATTAGACTATATTGACTACCTTATGCAAAACCGCCTCATTCCGGGATGGCTGCTACACTTTGCCATAACGACACATGCTAGTTAATTTTAAATTAACCTAACACTGTAGAGCTCTCCCACAAACACGTCCATCCTAATCCACGGTTTTGGTCAACACTAATTGTCCCCAAATCAGGTTTTTCAAACAGCCTAAAATTGGTCACGTGACGGTATTCTTTATGTCCACACAGGTGTTATTTGGGCATATCATCCATTGTCAAGAATCTATCCTCCCTGGCTCAATCAATGTCAGGGTTGTCATCACTTGTTTTGACTCCCACAACACGCTAGCGAGTTCCTATATGCTCCCAACAAAGGGTTTCCACAACAAACCGCCAATCTTCTGTCGAGTGGTGACAACCACAGCCGTCATTTCGCTTGATGTCCGGAAACTCTCAATGACAGACGGACTGTTTTCTCCCGAGCTGAGTACTTCCGCTTAAATCTGACATGTTTATGAACTGTCAAAGTGGTGTAGAGATTCATCTCACTCACTTCCAAATGTTCCCATTTTGTCGACCCCATGTAAACACGTGCAGCTGCAACTTTTGACCGTCCTGGGGATTTTGACATCCAATTTGTTTTTTCTGTTAGTTAAAATAGTTTTGGCTTTGCAGATAGGCCGGTTAATCAGAAAGTCTCTATAGTAATCAACTGGTTAAACGCGGTGTTTTATTTTTGTGACAATAATGAAGACACATCTATAAATATTTACTAATATGAATGATGAAGACACATCTATAAATATTTACTAATATGAATAATGAAGACACATCTACAAATATTTACTTATCTGAATGATGAAGACACATCTATAAATGAAGAAATCGGGACTAAAGTGGGGATATAGAAGTGCTAGATTTTTAATACATGACAGCATATAAAATGGTTTGGCCATGTAACTAGGTTAGCAACTAATCGATACATGAAGCCCATAAACAGGCCACTCTCCCGTTCTTTATACTCCACATCGACACCGCAAGATACAAGAGGAACAAGATGAGATTAGATAATGAGATGAGATATATACAATACATATTTACTTATCTGAATAATGAAGTCCACATGGATAAATATTTACTTATCTGAATGAGAAGTCCATGTATTCACTGACTTATTACATAAATATTTGAATGCGAGAGAGCTGGTCTGTATTAGGAAGGAATGAAGAAAGAGTGGCAGGGATATGCAAATGAAAGAAGAAAGGAAGACATAGTGAGAAATAAGAAAGGGAGATTAGACAGTACAGAAGGTGAGAGGAAAAGATACTAAGAAGAAAGGGCATGAAAAGAAAAATTAGTAGTAGTAGTAGTAGTAGTAGTAGTAGTAGTAGTAGTAGTAGTAGTAGTAGTAGTAGTAGTTGTTGTTGTTGTTGTTGCTGTTGCTGCTGTTGCTGCAGTTGCAGCAACAGTTGTTGTTATTGTTGTTGATGTAGCAAAAGCAACTGTGGTTGCAGCACAGCAATTGATGTGGTTATTGTTGTTGCAGCAGCAGCAACAGCAGTTGTTATTGTTGTTGCAGCAGCAGCTGTTGTTGTTGTATTCGTTTCTGTTACAGTAGTAGTGGGTTGCAAATGTAAAGTGGTGTAACAACTTAATCTGCTCCCGGCTGTGAAATATAACAATGCACGACTGTGAGTCGAGCCTCCCAGCTGTCATTAATGATATTCATGAGATATAAATTTATACGTTTTGGTCTGCGCTCATTGTAGTGAAGGAAACAGCAGAGATCATATGACATATTTTGTAAACAAGTAAATAGTAGTGGGTTATTTTTGGATTATGCTTACAATTAACCGAATGGCTAGAACTTAGGGCTTCGATTCGGTAGACCCGGGTTTCAATCCTCTGTAAGATGACGGATTTTATTTTTTTCTGTCCGTGGAAAAAATGTGAAAAAAACCTGCACTGTTCGCGTCGACTGTACTAGTCAGGCGGACTTAATTCCCAAGGTTCAAGACCCTACTGTCCTACACCGCAAGGTACTATAGGGTGTATTTTTAAATGACTGGAGTTTTTGAAAATATTGCCGTTCCAAGTTTTCTACTCACCTTCTGTGGAGTTCATGCAACATAAACGGTAAATACAAAACTTGGAGCGGCAACATTTTAAAAACACATTAAAAATACACCCTGTATAAGCGGTAATGACAGTTTTAACCGATTAAGTGGCAAACAAACAGTAGGTTTGAACCAAACAAACATGGACACCGAAAAATGGTAAGTAAGGGTGTGTCACAGTTATGACTTAAAAGTGTTTTTTTTTTAAAATATATAATAGCCCATATGTTTTATTACAACTCAGATTAATGGGGATTGTGTATGTCAGCATGGCCGAATGGATAAGAACGCGTGTTCTTAAACATCCTGTGTGCTGATGCCGAGGTAAGCGGTTCAACCCCAACACCGGATCGTGGGACTAACATGTTGACCTATCGCCATTGACTTGGGGACGTTAATTACAAGTACCTCTGAAGTCGGAGTGGGTTCGTAGAAGCAGTGTATATGGATTACGCTTGAGTTCAAAGCGAGCGAGCCCAAGAAAGGATTATAGGAAAAACTACTGTATATAAGCCCATGATAAACACGGAAGTCGCTCCAGGCGATGAATCATCCCATGACAGTGAATCATGCAACAACTAATATGTCCCGCATGCGGGATCCCGATGTGGGTCTGTCATGTGCAATGAACATCACACTCTATAGGCCTGCATGCACTGGGGACTTGGTCACCAGTCTTTCAGTTCGCGACGGCAGGAAAAGACTGACCACCAATTACTCGTGCACTCCGACCTACACAATGTGATGGTTCTAACACTTCACCTACCCACATCAGATCCTACCACACCAGATCCTACTACATCAGATCCTACCACTGGACTTGTGTTTCTTATCATCCTTGAATATAAAAAAAAAGTGAGAATTGTGTGTGTGTGTGTGTGTGTGTTTTGGTCCTGGCCGTGCGGGATTGCGGGGGAATGAACAGACTGATAGGCTGGCAGGGAATGCACCTCTTGGTGGTAGATTGCCTATGGACAAGGGAGAGGTGGTCATGCGCCTGTGGGACAAGGTGGAGAAGGTGGGGGAACAGTTTGAGAACCTGTATGTGGAAAAAATGAGATTGCGGGGAATTGACTGGGGTTCTGGAAGAATTTCACAACTGACAGGGAAGACCAGGAGAACTTTCAATCAGATAGCAGTGGGAGCGATTAGTAGTATGATTCTTCGCTGGCTGGTGAACGAGGGGCCGGAGCGCGTATGGGAATGTCCAGAGTTCAGTGGCGTCAGTTCTTGGCTCAACTCAACTCAACCCATGAATACAATTAGTGGAATTGCGGTAAAGCTGTGGAACTGTACTGAAGTATATACTGGAGTATCACGGTCTGGGATTCTAAGACAAGGAGCACAATGTTTTTGTTTTCATTTTCATTTTCTCTTAATTGTTCTCATTTTTATTCCATCTTTTTAGTTTTCTCATCCCGTTCTTATGCCTTAATGTAGTCACGGCTGGGTCTTCTCCGTGATTATATGTTGTGTTTTGTGTATGTATGTGTGTGCTGATGAAGGCTAGTCGCCGCAACGTCCTGCATTTTTCGTAATTCTGCTCTGTAAAGCTTCATTACTTTGTGTTATTTTAGATTGTTTACATTCATTATAATCCCAGCAGCCGTGGTGGGGTAGCGATTAGCATGCTTGCCTTGCGGTCCCGTGGTCATGACTTCAAATTGGCGTCTAGACTATTACAATAGACCAGGATTGCCAGGAGGTACCAACTTTACATGGACACAATTGTTTTGTTTGGCGCTCATAGAAGCAGAGGAAAGAAGCGGGGATTAAAGGACGCACTAGACAACACAAACATTGACAGCCTGATTTACCGACCTCTTCTTATGCCTGTATGACTACTGGTGGTGTCTCGGTCGGTAACTACAGCTTTCAATTTTTGTGTTGCGATCTCCGATGGCATCGATCAATTCGTGTGTTGACTCCCTTCCGTGCCTTGACACAAGACTGTCAAGATCCTTCGCACTCTGTCTTCCTCTATCTCTCTTTCCGCAAATCTTTCCGGTTGTCACAATATGTTCCGGCTTCTGTCTTCTCATAATGTGGCCAAAATGCGATGACTGCTTCTTTCTGGTGTTTGCGATGTTGTCTTTGCGACTCAGTTTCCTTTAAAAGGTCCAGATTGCTCATTTTGGCTGTCCAACTAATTTCAGCATTCTTCTATAAAACCACATCTCCAAGCCTTCCAGGGATGTTTTTCGCCCGTTTACTAATTGTCCAGGATTCGCAGCCGTGTGTTAAAACTGGTTTTATGTAACATGCAAGAACTCTTTTTATAACTTTCAAAGACAGTGAGCGCCAAACAATACATGTGTGTTTGAAGATTGAGCACAACCCACTACTGGCAACGCTGATCGTACCGGAATCTTCTTCTTCTTCTTTGCGTTCATCCGGAGTGTTTTTTCAGATGTGATTGCGGTGTGCGTTAGGCACCCTTGGGTCGAAACCCTTAGGTCAACACATCCGGCTTTTGCGTGCATTTTTGACCAGGTTAGCATTCCTGGGAGTACCGTAATCGAGTCTAGTGCTTCCAGTCTGACGTGGACAAGGCCCGAAGTTCGTACCGGAATACGATCAGCATTGCCAGTTGTGGATTGTGCTCAATCGTCAATCCTCAAATCTCGAAACATCCAAATAAATCAACATGTGTGTTTATTTATGAACTGTCTTAATGCTTCAAAGGATTGTCCAATTGCTATTTACGCGTACAACCTTAAATGGGTACCAGGAATTGTCTTAGTGTTTCAAAGGGTTGTCTAATTGCTATTTACGTGTACAACCTTAAATTGGCACCAGGAACTGCCTTGGGAAGTAAGGATGGTCGGCGTGAAATTTACCTCACCACTCTTCGCGTGCTGATTGGACTATACAAATCTGGGTCCAACACCGTGTACCCATTGAGCCTATAGAAGTGTAAACAACGGTTCTTTATTTTGCTTTTCTTTAAAAATTTAGTTGTATTTTCTTTACAGGACGTTGCAGTCAACCCCAGCATATTTGGAGCGACACTGGGAGCTGTGATTGATTGATTGATTGATTGATTGATTGATTGATTGATTTAAGAACCGACTGTGAGCTGTGAAATTCGTATGGAATGCATTTACATCTGTCCGCTGTTGTTTGCACAGTGAACTGCATGTTCGGAACAATGGCCGGCTGTCGCTGAATTGACTGGCTTGCTTTTTCGGTTCAAGAGTGCATTTTTCAGGAGACTCTTGGTGTCGTCGCTGGAGATACGGGGTTCGTGCTTTGTGCGGCGCTTTTGGCCGGTCTCCCTGCTGAAAGAGACTGAGCCATGTGGGATAAAACCCGGGTCAATGAAGTCTTTCTGGTGACTGCCGATTACATCGACGATGAACTGTATTTTTCGTGAAGGACTTTTGTGTTGGCATTCTGACGGCGGCATTCTACACAGTGTACTTGTGCGGGCTGTTGGCTTGCCGACACTCCTGTTTGTTCTACTTTTCACATTGGGCAGAGAGGAGCATTTTTGTGTGATATTCGCTGGCACAGGAACGGAGCATAATGGGGACGACCCGCTGCCGTGAAGTTGGAACCTCGACTAACTAACTAACTAACTAACTAACTAACTAACTAACTAACTAACTAACTAACTAACCAACTAACTAACTAACCAACTAACCAACTAACTAACTAACTAATTAACTAACTAACTAACAAACCAACTAACGAACTGACTAAGATGGAAAACATACTGACCAATAACAAGATGTCATTTGCAACGAGAACAGAGTGTTGAAGTATTACACAGAACCTGTAAGTTTATATGGATGTGAAGCGTGGACAATGAGCAGACAAGCTGAAAAACATCTGATGGCTGTGGAAATGTGGTTTCTGAGGAAAATTCAAAGAATATCATGGACAGACAGAAGAAGCGATGACCAAGCCCTACTAGAAACAAATGAGAACTGTAAACTGATTAGAGATAATTAGACGTAGACAGTCATAGTTTTTTTTAATTTGGACATGGTATCAGTTGAAATAAATTGGAGAACTTGGTGACAACTCGCAAGATTGAGGGGAAAAAGAAGGGGAAGACGGAGAGGTAAATATCTGGATGGCTTGGCCACTTGGTATGGTCGAAACAAGAACATGGAGCTGATCTTCGACTCTGGTGAACGCGTGAGATGGCGAAACATGACTGTCCACGCTTATCGGCATGACACATGATAATGATGAGCCAGTCTTAGACCAACCTTCATTAGTTGCCCTTTACGACTTTCCCTTTAGAGCTCCGTTAGCACACGGGTGATCTGACAGACCTGTTATAGGTCATTACAACAGGACTAATCCCGGCTCATTACTTCCTTTACAAATGGTATAATCCTAGTACATGGTCAACTTAGACCGCCTGGAAGGTCACAGAGCTACCATTCTTTGCTTCACTGGTTTGCCCCGATAACACAAAGACAATATTAGAAGTACAATGGCAAACTACTGTACGTAACATTGCATGGAACATCACGAACGGTCGATAAATGTTGGTGTTGATTACAACTTCCTGTAAAGGACATGCAACTAACTTTAGCACTCTCATGGTCCAAATTATTCAAAGTGGGTCTCTGGAAAGGGGGCATTTTCTAATTCACTGTCAGAAAGGCCTTAAGAAAATACGTCCTGTGATATGCCTTAAGAAACTACTTCCCGGGGTGTGGTGACTTCTAACATAGGCATCGGGGCGTTGAGCCTTGTGTATCGCATATATAGGGATACCCTTGTGTATCGCGTATATAGGGATACCCTTGTGTATCGCGTATATAGGGATACCCTTGTGTATCGCGTATATAGGGATACCCTTGTGTATCGCGTATACAGGGATACCCTGTGTATCTCTGCTGGCGTGCCAACAAGCTCTTCGTTGATTTTATGGGACTTCATTATTCTTCTTCTTCTTCTTCTTCTTCTTCTTCTTCTTCTTCTTCTTCTTCTTCTTCTTCTTCTTCTTCTTCTTCTTCTTCTTCTTCTGCTTCTTGTTCTTCTTATTGTTATTTTTGTCCTCCTTATTTTCTTCTCCTTCTTCGTCTTCTTCGTCTTCTCCGCTTACTCCTTCATTTCTCTTTCGAGAGCTGTTGCGTCACGCCAAGTTATGTACCTCAGAGGACAGTGTGTTCAACTTCGGCATGCATTTGTGCACGGTTTACTTCCTCTAAACAGATTCCATCCAAGGTCATGGATTCTATTTCCGTGGCGCCTGCCTCGCGCTCTGAAGGTTGCGGGTTCGATTCCGGGCTACGTTTTTCGATTCACGAGTGCATTTTTCTCGGACACTTCTGGGAGTCATCGCTGGAGCTGGAGCTGGAGGGGTTGAACCCACTACCTCATCATCAACACATCGGAAGTTTAAGAGCGAGCGCTCTTATCCAATGGACCCAGCTGAACTCCTAGAATATCAGTATTTGTCGTCTTCTTTAAAAATAAAGTCGCTTAAAAGTCGACAGGGACACTTCATTGCACCGGGTTTTATCCCATATTGCTCGGTCTCTTTCCGCAGCACGGAAAGCGTCGCACAAAGCACGAACTCCGTAGCTTTTAGCGACGACCCACAAGAGTCTCCGAAACATTTAACTTGTAAACCGAAGGAAGCGGCCCTGAATCGAACCCACAACCTTCGGAGCACGAGTCAAACGGCTTGACCACTTCACCACAGAGACTCTAAGAACTTTTCTGTGACAATTAAGCCCAAGACCAGCATTGTGTTTTCTTTAGAAATTTCAAAATTGTTCATGACTCATATCAATATACTGTCACATACAAACTGCGTAGTCTCGACAATTGTATTATTAACTTCTTGCTGATATTGTGTCATGTGTGTTTAATACAGTTTCTGTGTGTTTTCTTTTAAACATCTCCCATTGATGGTGACCGATTATGGACCCAGAATATTAAAAGATTGAGCATTTTCAACTTCTTCATTGTTCATCGTGATCTTTGGTTGGCATGTAGTTTTGTCCATTAATATTATTTGTGTTTTGTTTCAGTTCAGATAAGGATTTTGATCTTTGCTGTGTTTTTTAAGAAACAATATCAGCTCCCCCTATCCTTTAGCCGTTCCATTATATCATTACCCCTATCCCGTTCAACATCAGAAGAGAAGTTATATTAGGGTCCATCGCAGGCTCAGATTAATAATCCTGTGACTGAGTCAACCACAAATAAGATATTAATTTAAGATACGAATTATAAAAAGGTGTACATACATAGCCAAAGAAGAGCGTAAAGGAGAAAATATAACCAGTCATGTGTAGGACTAAGTTAATAGAGAACAGAGAAAAGAAAGACTATCAAAACTCACAACAACAACAAAAGGCCATAAATTATAAATTATTATAATAATTATATTTTTTTATCTATCACCGTAAATATTGGATTGGATTGGATTAGTTAAAGACACCTGCTTTAGACAACAATCACCGTTAAATGGCTGTCACGCTTAATTTGGATCGAACCGCCCGCCCCCTCTAGGCATTGTCTGTTTGACAGCAACACCTAACATTACCATCACTAAACCTAATCCCATCATACGACAGGAGTCACAGAATTATACCGAGTTTGTGTACTAAGTGATCAAATGAGCGTGATCCGAAAGGTCGACTGTACGCAGACAGTGGACTGAATCGTAGCGGGGATTTGCTGTTTGTAGAGTCACCTTCATCTTCGTACTGGAATATTCGAGAGTTGAGGGAAATGAACGAGCTGATAAACTTGCTGGCTCTGCATCCTCTGCAGAAGGCCAACCTATGGATCGTGCGGCTGTTATTACGTAATACCCCTAGAGAGATGTGGAGAGCGAAGGGCTTGGACGACAGTGAATCCACATCATTGTCTAAAATGAGAAATTTGGGGAAAATGGCACGGCCAGATACGAGATGCACAGCGGGAGAATGCGGGGGTATCGACAATCAACACAGAACCGGCACTATTAGCTGCCGGACGCTGATGCATTTGGGAGGTTAACGTAAAGTTACCAAGTAAATCACCAGCAGCCAATAGGAGCTGTGGTTGACTGCAAAGTCCTGCAAAAGTAATGATGTCATACACATTGGATAGCTTGGCTTTATGATCAGCAAAACTGGCGACTGTCCGAAAGACTTCAGACACAGACTGGACTTATCATTGCAGAGGTTAAACGGTGTTCAGGGCTGATCGCCAGGCTTGGCCATGGGAATCGCATTGGAAGAAAAGGGGGATTTTCTGAATAGTGTAGGACGGGATGGGACAGGCATAAATTACCATTGGATGGGACAGAAAAATATGTCCCATGGACAAGCCTGCCGATCGCACAACACTAGCAAGCGCATTAATGTATCATTATGTTGAGGACAGGCATCTTTCCTGTGGCAACATGTGGATCTGAGTCATAGACTAGTTCGCAATCATTCCAGAAGACAGATTCATTGCCAAACAATAAGTGGGTTTGGACTTTGGACCAAACCAAAATGGATGGCTGAAAATTGGAAGTAGAGGTGTGTCATAGTTATGACTTACAAGTTGCTAACATGTTGTATTATAACGTAGCGACAATATTTGGGCTATATACAGGGAGTTTGTATGTTAAGTCTCACTAAACTTTGTATGTAGAACATTTGTTTGTTGGAGAGTATGTCTTTCGTCTTGTAGACGGAAAGCATACTCTCCAGCAAACAGCTGTTCTACGCACATAGTGTAGTGAGACTTTACAAACTCCCTGTATAAGCCCACGGCAGATATAGAAATTCGCTTAAGACGATTAATAATCCCATGGCACTTGAATCAGTTAAATGTTACAGAAATGTTCTTAGAATACAATTGATCGATAATATCACAAGTACTCACATTGTACAAGACCTGAACACTGGAAGAGAACTGGCTCACACAGAGCGTTGTGTCCCGGAATCTGAATTATGTTGGCCAGTGTACACGATACAATGGTAATGTTGTACACGACACAATGGTAATGTTGTACACGACACAATGGTAATGTTGGCCAGTGTACACAACACAATGGTAATGTTGGCCAGTGTACAATACACAATGGTAATGTTGTACACGACACAATGGTAATGTTGTACACGACACAATGGTAATGTTGGCCAGTGTACACAACACAATGGTAATGTTGTACACGACACAATGGTAATGTTGGCCAGTGTACACAACACAATGGTAATGTTGTACACGACACAATGGTAATGTTGGCCAGTGTACACGACACAATGGTAATGTTGGCCAGTGTACACAACACAATGGTAATGTTGTACACGACACAATGGTAATGTTGGCCAGTGTACACGACACAATGGTAATGTTGGCCAGTGTACACGACACAATGGTAATGTTGTACACGACACAATGGTAATGTTGTACATGACACAATGGTAATGTTGTACACGACACAATGGTAATGTTGGCCAGTGTACACGACACAATGGTAATGTTGGCCAGTGTACACAACACAATGGTAATGTTGTACACGACACAATGGTAATGTTGTACACGACACAATGGTAATGTTGTACACGACACAATGGTAATGTTGGCCAGTGTACACGACACAATGGTAATGTTGGCCAGTGTACACGACACAATGGTAATGTTGTACACGACACAATGGTAATGTTGTACACGACACAATGGTAATGTTGGTCAGTGTACACGACACAATGGTAATGTTGTACACGACACAATGGTAATGTTGGCCAGTGTACACGACACAATGGTAATGTTGGCCAGTGTACACGACACAATGGTAATGTTGTACACGACACAATGGTAATGTTGGCCAGTGTACACGACACAATGGTAATGTTGGCCAGTGTACACGACACAATGCTCATGAACAGAGCAGTTATGGAAGCAAAGTCCCCGGAAGAGGACGACGGGGTCGACCAGCACGAACAAGGACACAAGACACTAAAATCACACTGGGAATGACAAAGTCTGAGCCAGATGATCTGGAAAGTGATAGAGAATATTCTCGGCGGACCGTCATGTTTGTTAAGTTCGCCTGCTTTGAATTAGGCCGGCTGGATCTTTGCGTGCGAGGGCTAGCTTTTAAAAAAAAAATTACCAGTGTCCCCGGTCATCTGAGGAACCCACTCGGACTTTGACTTTATATCATGGCAATCGTGGCCGATTGGATGGGGACGCTCTCTCTTAAACTTTCCATGTGCTGATACCGAGGTAGCAGGTTCAATCCCTACACAGGTAAGTTGGACAAAATGTTAACTTCTCGTCCTTGACCTGGGACCACAAATTACAAGTACCTCTGAAGTCGGAGTGGGGTGACCTGATGGCGGGGAACACTGGTAACAGGGAAAGCTAATCCACACGCAAAAATCAGTGTAGTGCACCGGACTCTGCTTGAGTTGAAAGCGAGCGAATGCACACACAAAAACAAAAGATATGCAGACGTCGACGTAGTCGAGAGGATAAGAGAGCTTGCTCTTAAGCTTCCGGTGCTAGGTAGGTAGGCGAGGTAGGTGAGGTAGGCTATTCAACGCTTACACCTGCATTATGTTGGACTTAAACGGTGACGTCTCGTTCGGAAAGTAATGGCAAACTACTCAACGTAAAATTGCCTATAAAATCAATCTGAGGTTGATTGCAACGTCCTGCAAAGAACGTGCAACATTTATTATAAGACATGCGGAAGAACCAGCTTTGATTGCAAGCAATGAACAGGATCTACAAACAATGAACAGGATCTACAAACAATGAACAGGATCTGCAACATTTTATAGATGCAGTTATTGTATGCAATGAGCAACTAGGGTTAGAATTAAATTGTAAGAAAGCAGAGATGATGATCGTCCCCAAGAAAGAAATGTCACTATGTAATATCCAAGTAAATGAGAATATTCTTAAACAAGGGAATCGGTGCAAATATCTCTGAATAGTCATAACACCTGATAGAAAATGCCTAGTAGACATTAGAACAAGAATTGCTTTGGCAAATAAAGCCTTTTGTAAGATGGAAAACATACCCCCTAATAAAAAGTCGTCAACTGCAGCTAGAAAAAGCGTTGATTTTGGTAGGTGGAACCTATACTGTTATATGCGTGTTAAACATGGACAATTAGCAGACAAGCTGAGAAACATATAATGGCAGTGGACATATCGTTTCTGCAGAAAATGCTAATCATACCACGGACGGAGAGCAAAACCATTGATAAAGTCCTACAAGAAACACATGAAAACAATACATTGATTGGAGAAATTAAACGTAGGATGTTTAGACACGTCGTGAGGAGAAATAAACCTGAAATATCAGCAACAGTTGACAGAATTGATGAAAAAAGAGCAAAGGGAAGATTAATGCCCTGATAGCTTGGCCACATGGAGTAATCGGGACAAGCACACCGACCTGATCCACGACTGGTGGTTGTATGAAATGGCCAACTATGAACGCCAACGCTACTCGGCATGGTGCATCATGATGACGATGGAATTTCAAATGTAAATTAAAATTAAAAGTTAGTTGCATATCCTTTACAGGACGCTGCAGTCAACACCAACATTTTTTTGCATTTGTGATCTCTTGGCAAGTTCACGTTCAGTAGTTTGATATCTTCTTCTGCGTTCATCCGGATTTTTGTTTTTCGGATGTGACTGCGTGTCAGAGTCTTAGACTTGGCTCGTTATCCCTAACACATGTGAGACAAGTACAAGTACAACATGATTGGACTTGAGACACAACGACACGAAGTTCAATGGATTTATTTACCGATCACATACAATACAATCTAGTTTGGCATGTGATAATCATTACATTACATATATGGTACATCAATACACTTACAGACAACCCACAGCTTACAGTCTATCTCACAAGATGCACAAGCACTCGACTTTCGGGCACAGAACTACACAAGCCTTTCTCTCTCTAGACGTCCTGTCCGGTCCGAGTACCCCAAGCTGTCTGTCTCTTTCTCGCAACGCGCTTGCCCTCTGTGGATTCGCGTCACGAGGCCTGCGTGCGTCTTGCGTTGTCCTTGCCTGACCGCTGGCTATTGCGTCAGCCAGCAACCTGTAGGCAGGTGACTAATACTCGCCTGGCGGGCGTAACGATGTCCCTGCATCCCAGTTGGGAATTATTCGCCTGGCGGGCGTAACGATGTTCCTGCATCTCATTCCAGATTCTGACACGCTCCCCCGGGGCTTTTCATGAAAGATGTCATCTTTCATGTATACTCTATATACATAGCGGGTTAATATTTTAACCATGTCAGAATCGTTCCCTGTGTTGTTATATACATTGGTATAGAAATACATATTAATAATGGCATAGAAATACATAAGAAATGCAAGTTGTATTTTAAGACATGTGGTGTTCAATTTTTACCACTTGCCAAGTTATATCCTCTCGATGGATGATTACCTAAGTTGCAATATTGACCCAGTCAGATCGGTAGCAACAGCTTTCCAAGCAACTACCTCGCAACCTTGAAAAAAAAAGTAATAATATGCTCTTTGTAAACAAAAAACATCTGGTAAGACCGTAATACGACCTATTTATAAGCCGTATTCAACGTTGGAGTTCTGACCTCATTTGGCCATGAGCTCTTCCGTCGGTCTACAACGTCGGTAACTCTATACCATGCCCAGTTGATGACTTCCTGGAGTGTTAACAATCTGGCAACACTATGGCTATTTATATACAACACATATTCAAATACATTTCAATTTATCGCCCTTGGTGTAATAATATAATAACAATTAAATGAAAGGGACATAATTTTAAACAATATTAAATTTAATAATTTACAATTATTTCTCTATTTCTCAGCATCATCGCTTGATGCTTTTCCATACTAGCGAAAAAATGTCGATAGTATGAATAAGTTAATCAAGATATGATTCTAAGATTACACTAGATGAAACACTATTAATACACAATTCGTGTATTCGACATTGATGATTCTTAAACATTTTAGAAGCGTCATACCTTTTTAAGGTTTTGTTTGTCGTCTGCTAATTTTGGACTAAATTTCTAAATTATCCGGAAGTACACACGAACAGCTGATGTTGAAAAATTCTATAACACACTTGTTCCGGTCTGATGTAGCAACTAGGAATGTAACTGCTCTGATCGTTCATGTGTTGGATGTTTCGCTGGAAAACTTCTGGATTTCGTTGACTGCAGTGGTGTAAATGTCAAAGTTCAGTTTACTCTTTCACACAAGGATTAAAAATATCACTGGAAATGTTCCACTCACAGATACCACTGATAAATTGGATAGTTCGCTTGCGGTAAGTTCAGAGCGAATGTGGCACTGTTCTTGTTTCATCGTATATGTACAATTAATATTGTTCGCTTTCTACCCCACACTACACAGTTATTCGAAACACTTAATACAGTAATAATAAAATAAGAACACTATATATAATGGGATTAAACCCTATCACATCAAATGGTAGACACACAGCTTTTTGTGGAAGAAAAAACATCTTCACTGATGGCTGTGTTGTTCTGAGTGTATTTGACACACTGCACTCAGACATTAGTGCTTACTGGGTCGGTTGGACAACGGGACAACAGATCGGCAATTGTGTTGGTTCTGCCTGCAATATGTCGAACTTCAAAGCTGTAATCTTGGAGTTTAAGAGACCAGCGTGCTATCATTTGGTTGGTAGGCATTCCTGAAGTAATAAATTTCAACGGACTATTGTCGGACTCAACAATGAAATGACGTCCCAGAAGGAATCTGGAAAATTTTGTTATACCCTCAACTAGAGCAAGGGCTTCCAACTGCGGTGTCGACCAAGAGCGTTCTCTAGGTTTTAATTTTCTAGAGAAATAATATACAGGATGTAGGATGTTATCATGTTCCTGTAACAGAACTGCTCCAATTGCTACGGAGCTCGCGTCTGTGCATAATCTGAAAGGAATAAGAAAATTTGGCAATTTGAGAATGGGATTATTTAAACTATTCTCAGAGAAATAAGATAAAACTTTCTGGAATGCAAATTTTAGGCATTGATTGTTTACAATATTTTCAGGTTGATCTTTCGTTAGTAGGTTAGTAAATTTTTCAGTCAGTTCAGCAAAATCAGGTATGAACTGTCTATAATAATTTAGTAATCCTAACACACTTCTGACTTGCTTTTTCGTAGTCGGAAGTGAGAGTTTCAGTATTTTGGACACGATGTTATCGTCTGTCGTGACAAAGCCATTAGATATTTTGTACCCCAAGAAGGATATTTCATGATAGGCTATGTCTACTTTTGTCGGCTTTACCGTCAGTCCGTGCTGTCTGATCCGTTCAGATGTCTGCTGTAATGTCTTTATATGGTCTGTCATTGTCTTTGTGTGAACACAAATGTCGTCCATGTAACAGATAATGTTTGGTATGTCCACTAGTAAAAGTCGTGTCATACGTACGAATGTCGCTGGGGCATTGACCAGCCCAAATGGAAGTTTGCACCATTCGTACAGTCCCCAAGGTGTGGCAAATGCTGTCAGGTGTCTGCTCTGTTCGTCTACCGTTATCTGCCAGTAACCTTTCGTCATGTCTACCTTCGTAAAGAATCTAGAGTCTGTCAGTTCTGTCAGTAGATCTTCAGAGTTAGACATTGGTTCTAGATCAAGAAGCGTTATTTTATTTAATTTCCTATAGTCGATACAGAGTCTTATCGTATTGTCCTTTTTGCGTACCATGACCATTGGAGATGAGAAATGTGATTGGGATCGTCTAATGATGTTGTTTTTCTCTAAACTAATGATTTCCTGATGTAAGTTTTCTTTGTAATGCACTGGAATGGTGTAAGGTCTGCATCTTATGGGTGTGTTTGAAATGAGTGTGATGTGATGCTGTACTAATTTTGTTTGTCCTGGATTGTTGGAGAAGATGGTGTTGTACTGTTGTATGAGATGTTTGCAGCTGTCTGTTTCTGCTTGAGTTAAGTTTGGGTTTATTTTGATTTCTTTCAAGCAGTTCGTCGTGTCTACTGCAGGTGTTGGAATTTCGTCACTATCTTCGTCATCTTCATGGTCTATTATTACTGTACAAGCTATTGTATCGTCTTGTTCCCCCGGGAAGGTTAACCCGGTCAACAAATGCCCGCAGAAGTCGGATGTGTCGGCCTAATGGCGCAAGAACGCAGCTCTGCTGTAAACAGGCACAACGCAATCACATCCGGAAAAAAAAACTCCGGATGAACGAAGAAGAAGTATCGTCTTGTTCGTTATCTCTGTTGAAATATGGTCTTAGCATATTTATGTGGAATATTTTGTGTTTGTCTTTTATTTTAATCTCATAGTCTACAGCTGAAATCTGTCTTATAACTTTAAAAGGTCCTTGCCAAGACTCAGTCAATAAGTGTCTGTCACTAGGTAAGAGAAGAAGTACGTCCTGTCCAGGTGTCAACGTTATTGTCCTGTTACCTTTGTCTGCATATTGTCTATATGTAGCACCAGATACTTTTAGTGGTTCTTTTGCAATTATACAAGATTTGATGATTCTTTCACGCAATGATGTAACGTATACGTATGATGATATGGGTTTAAGTAATGGAGTGGCTTCAGTTAACATTTGATGATAGATAGTCAATGGGCCACGTGGTTTGGCACCATAGATAAGTTCAAAAGGAGAGAACCCAGTACTAGAATGGGGAACTTCGCGATAAGCAAAAAGTATAGCAGGCAAATACAAGTCCCAGTTGTTGGGGTGTTCTTGCGTGACTTTAGCAAGCATATGCTTTAAATCACCGTTAAATTTTTCTATGATTCCACTTGAGTGAGGATGGTACGGAGAATTGAAACATTGCTTCACTCCTAACATTTTGGTGAAAGCGTGAGTAGATGCGGCAATGAACTTACTTCCCCTATCTGATTGGATAGTGTCTGGAAATCCTATCCGTGAAAATATATGGAAGAAAACTTCCATTATATCATTGGCAGTTATGTTCTTTAGCGGAATCGCTTCAGGCCAGCGGCTACATAGATCAATGTTGGTAATAATGTATTTATTCCCTCTGGTTGTTATCTGATTAAGAGGGCTCACTATGTCGACAGATATTTTCTCAAAAGGTCGACTGGCTAAGTCGGTGATTTGTAACTTTGCCTGTGGGTGTTTACCTTTCTTTACCAGTTTTTGGCAGATGTCACAACTTCTGCAATATTGCTTAATGTCATTGCAGAATTTGGGCCAATAAAACTGTGTTAGTAATCTTGATCTGGTCTTAGAGTATGCCATATGCCCTGCAAGATGTATATCATGGGCAAGATGTAAGGCTTGCTTACGGTAATCAACTGGCAAAACAGTTTGCTCTTTTGTGCTGTCACCTCTGGTATAGTACCTGGTGAGGATGCAATTTTTCAAAGCAAAATGCCATCTTGCATTTTTGGTTACCTTTGGCTTTTGGCCGATCAGATTAAAATATTTAGACAATGAAGGATCAGCTTTTTGGGCTGTTACAAAAGTCTCCTTCATAGTTTTAGGAGGTAGTATCACTGGGCTAATCATTTCTATAGCCTCAGTTTGATTAATTTCATCTTGCACTCTAGCAGTAGATCTAGTTACTGTGTTCACACATTCAATGATATCAGATGGTGGTGAAACAGTTTGATCAATGATGTCATGAGATCTTAGTGCTACATTAGCTACCATACATTCATTTGGTGATACAACATTCTCAATGATGATATTTGATGGTGATGATGTTAAGTTCTCATCAATGCCAACATATGTTATATCATGAGGCATATCATTCACCTCTGGTAAATTTCCAATGATGATATCACAAACAGGGTTAGTTAATGCTGCGCATTTTACTTTCCCAGTGAGGAAATGGTGTCTGAATATATGCCCATGCTAATGGATACTTTTCAATATTCCCAGAGAATGTTCTGCATGTTACGTGCCTGCCTGTATAGTCTGTAGGCATTATGAAATTTCTCTTTAGTCCAATAAGTGAACTTCCGGTGTCCCGAAGGACTGTAGCGGGCTTGCCATTCACATATCCCTGATGGATGTTTATTCTGCCTTTGGAGTCTATTACCAAATTAGCTTCTTCATTGGCAATAGGAATGGAGTGGCCGCATGTTAAAACGCCATCTTCATAAAAGGTATTACAAACAGTACATTTATTTGCATTAAACATGTCAAAAGGCTGTGCTGAGTTCACAGGGTGTTTCTCTGATTGTTCTTCATCTGATGATGAACTATCAAATAAGGCGGCATTTGCTTTATTGGTCATTTGCCTTCCTTTACAAGCATGACGAAAATGTCCGTACGCCTTACAGAGAAAACATTTACGTGCATTTCTGAAGGCTTTACGCTCCTTATCTTGTCTATTTACGATGTTCTGTAGATATGTAAGATATGCGGGGTTCTTGTCACACATCTCACCTTGATGGTGTGAATAGTTACAATATCTACAATGATTGTATTTCTCAGACGTAGGCTTATATGGTTTTTGCCTATTATAGGGTTCTGATCGAGGTTTTTCATAGTTAGCCGATGCTACAAAGTTTGTATCAATAGCTTCACTAGCAAAACAATGTTTATTGGTTGTGTAATAAGCCGAACCACGTCTCTCAATCTGATCTACACTCGTACATTCATTCTCTTGCAAAAATTTCGAAAATGCTGATGGAAGGGATGAGATGACTTTATCCCTGATAATTAGATCTTCTAATTTCTGGTAATCTTTATTAATTTTGGCTGCTGAAGTCCATTTTGCAAATATGTCTCGGACTAAGCAGAGGTAGTCAGAGAACGTTTGAGTCGATTTTAGGCTCAACTTGCTGAATTGTTCTCTGTAGCCTGCCTCATCTAGCATAAAATGTGCCATAATCTTTGATTTTAGATAATGGTAATCTTTCCTGAGGTCTTTGGGGATAGTCTCTATGACTTTCAGAGGTTCCCCTGACAAACTCCTCATGTAAATAATATTCCATTCAGACATTGGGACCTGGTAATGGTCCATTAAAGTTTCAAAGTTTTGGGTGAAGGCTGCAATGCAGTCACCTGAGGTATAATTTCTTACAATACCTTGATATTTTTTATACTGGTTTTCTTTCTCCAGTCTCTCAGATTTCTTAGACTCTTTATTTATGGCAGTTTCAGTCTCAAGTTGTTTAATTTTTAGTTGTACCTCAAGCTCTTCTCTTTTACTCTGAGCTGAGATCTCTGCCTTTCTCAATTCATTCTCTAATTCTGCCTGTTTTGTTTTCGCAGATAGTTCTGCTTCTGCTTGCTTGGCAGCTCTTTCAGTCTCTGCTTGCTTTAATGCTCTTTCAGCCGCTCGTTCTTCGCGTTCGTGGTATTCAGAGTATTTCCTTTCACTCCATTTTGTTAACTCATCACCAGTTAACTTCAGCTTCAAACCCATCTCGATGAAGTCGTTTAATGAAGACATGATGGTAATAGTAAATGAAAATGAGTGGTCAGATGCACAATTAGTTATAAGTTGTTAGTATAGTGAAAAATTTACAATTGTGTTCAACTTACAATTTGTGCCTAAATTTGCATCCGAAAGTATATAGAAAGAAAAATATACTCAAGTGTACTGGATGCGGTGAAGAACGGTTCACACTAGGGCTAGGAACTGTAGGGTCGCTAGTTCAAAACACAAATGACCTCTACGGGCAAGGGTTTCAGATGGCACAGAAAACCTGCTTTGTTTTGGAGGAAATAAATTAGCGTCTATTTGATGTGGTGTGTATGCTTGTCACTAAGTTTTGATTAGGTTTGTATGGCGTTGAGTGTCATTGTAGGTCGTAATGTCGTCAATCAACAATTTTTTTTCAAAACACAAGTCACTTTCTTTCCGAAACTTTTTGCTTTCCACAAACAACTTCACAAAGACAATCTAAATATATCTCAACACTCTATAACACTGATGACACATCACTTACATCAAGATGACATTCAGTAAGGACATAGACATCAAGTTTACAAGATGGCGACAGGGTTACAATGGCGACGGTTTCACAGTGTCGACAAGGTCAAAATGGCGACAAGTTACACAATCACTGATGTTTTACACGTTTACAAGATCAAACAAATGTATGTACTTGACGTTCACATCTAGCCTCCATATTCAAACAATTTAATATAATACTATATGAGGATGAGACTTCACGTTGACATTTAAATGTACATTAACTCTGGACAAAAGTCACGTTCACAAATCTAGGTCCAATCTTAAATAAATTTCAATCGTTCAATGAGGACGCGTTATTCACGTTTATTTAAATACGGACGACCACGTTCAATGAGGACGAGCTACCCACGTTCACAACTATGGTTCAAACACGAACGAGCAACCCACGTTCACACATGTCAGAGTCTTAGACTTGGCTCGTTATCCCTAACACATGTGAGACAAGTACAAGTACAACATGATTGGACTTGAGACACAACGACACGAAGTTCAATGGATTTATTTACCGATCACATGCAATACAATCTAGTTTGGCATGTGATAATCATTACATTACATATATGGTACATCAATACACTTACAGACAACCCACAGCGTACAGTCTATCTCACAAGATGCACAAGC
The DNA here is from genome assembly GCA_014155875.1 of Cepaea nemoralis. Classification (NCBI taxonomy): domain Eukaryota; kingdom Metazoa; phylum Mollusca; class Gastropoda; order Stylommatophora; family Helicidae; genus Cepaea; species Cepaea nemoralis. The sequence goes on from JACEFZ010013122.1 coordinate 33,262, forward strand.
ACTCGACTTTCGGGCACAGAACTACACAAGCCTTTCTCTCTCTAGACGTCCTGTCCGGTCCGAGTACCCCAAGCTGTCTGTCTCTTTCTCGCAACGCGCTTGCCCTCTGTGGATTCGCGTCACGAGGCCTGCGTGCGTCTTGCGTTGTCCTTGCCTGACCGCTGGCTATTGCGTCAGCCAGCAACCTGTAGGCAGGTGACTAATACTCGCCTGGCGGGCGTAACGATGTCCCTGCATCCCAGTTGGGAATTATTCGCCTGGCGGGCGTAACGACGTTCCTGCATCTCATTCCAGATTCTGATATCTTCTTCTGCGTTCATCCGGATTTTTGTTTTTCGGATGTGACTGCGTTGTGCCTGTTTACAGCAGAGCTGCGTTCTTGAGCCGTTAGGCCGACACATCCGACTTCTGCGGGCATTTGTTGACCGGGTTAACCTTCCCGGAGGTTTCTTAGGACGTTTGAATCTCACTGTTGTGGTGTTATCCCCCATCCTTGCTGGCCCATATAGAACAGCCAAAGACATCCTGGTCAACCTCAAGGGAAGGCAGGGGCAGACCATGGGCATTCCCCGCCATCCAAGGAGGCTTCCATACTTGCAAAGCCATCACACAGCGCTCTGGTACTGGGCTCACCCAAGGAATCGTCACGTCCTGCACATGGCTGCTTAGCCTCACTTCCGTATATTGGGCCTTCCGTTCACCATAGGCTGTTCCTCTGGAAACCAGAAGAATGCAGTCTGCAGATGACATCCACACAGTGAGCTTTCGATTAAGACTTTCCACATAATGGATTTGCTATCCAAGCAATATTCCATTTCGTGCCACTAGGACACTTTTTCCACCATTTACGAAGCCCACCCAGTGAGCTTTTGATTCGGACTTTCCACGTAATGGATGTGCTATCCAAGCAATATTAAATTTCATGCCTCTGGGACGCTTTTGTAACCGACATACCTGTGGTATGAAGTGTGGCAGTCTAAATACATCTTCATGCACCTTTAGATGTCAACCTGAATGTAGTTAAAGTAAGCTGTAGTCAACTTGAGCTTGTTGATATCTCCATAGAGCTTGTCCTCAAACGAAGCAGGCGTGGGCCAAAATATCTTTCTCTGTTCTGCATATATTGGGCACTCCTGCAGCAAATGTTTAGCTGTCATTTTACCAGTTCCACAATTACATTCATCGGTATCTCCTATCTTTAGTTATTGAACAAGTGGTGTTTCAGCCTGTTATGTCCTGTGCGGAGTCTGAAGATTGCTACTTGTTCTCTTCGGTCGAGTTTGTAATATGCATCATCCTTCTGGTGGCCTGGATGCCCTGATTCCCATTTGGTTCTATAAGTGCTTTTTATAAACCTTTTTGCCTCATTATAGGTTATGTCTATGTCAGGCTGTGGTAATCGTCCACCCTCTTTTGCTAGTCTGTCAGCCTCTTCATTTCCAGGTATACTGCAATGTGATGGGATCCACTGTATTACAACTTTTTTGGATTTCTGGCATAGACCATGGAGTGCTGCTCTTAGGTCAGCTAGTTCTGTGCTGTTTTTGCTCTTCAGTATTGAGACAGCTGACTTTGCATCTGTGAAGATAGCTATTTGCTTCTCTTTATTTTCCTCCATCAAGAGCATTTCTGCTGCAGTTTTCAAAGCCTCTACCTCCGCTTTGAAGTTACTTGAAAATTTTCCAGTTGCCACTGACTGTGTTTTTATCACTCCATTTTTTAAATTAAGGAGAATTCCTCCTCCTCCATTTTTAATTGAATCTTTGGCTGATCCATCTGTATATGCATGGGTCCAATTGCTGCTTGGGTAATGTTCTTTTATGTAGTTGAGGGTTATTTTTCTTCTTTCGGTTTCATTCTGAGTGTTCTTTTTCTCAATACCAGGAATGTTTTCTATCATCTCAGGCAGTTGCTGCTGTCTCCAAGCTGGGAAGTTGTGTGCATTGTAAATGGGCTTGACTGTTGATATGTTAAGTATGGGATCTGCCCTAATCTTTCCTTTTGCAGTTTCTACAAAGTTGCAACGCTTCAGTCTTCCTTTTCCAAAACCATTAAACCTGTTATACATAGGGTGGTCTGTCAATCTTCTAAATTTTTCTGCTTGTTGCTGGGCTCTGCTATCTCTTCTGTCCTGCATTGGTTGTAAACAAGTGATCTTTTCTAGTTCATTAATAGGCGTTGTCTTCAGGCTTCCAGTTATGATTCGCATTCCTTGGTTTTGGACTCTACTTATTTTGTTAAAGTTTGACTTAGCTGCTGTTGCCCAAGCTGCAATGCCATATTCCAGTACTGGCCTCACCCGTCCAGTATATAACTTCTTGAGAACTTTCTCATCTGCTCCCCACGTTGTACCAGCAAGCTTTTTCATGATTGCCATTCTCTGCCTTGCTCTTGTTCGATTTTTCTCAACCTGTGTCTTCCATGTCAGGCGACAGATCAAAGGTGACTCCTAGATAGTTTGGATTTTCTTCATGGCGCAATATTTTTCCATTCAATACCAGCTTAGGTTGCTGAGTTTTATTTGAGAGGGAGAACACTGTGCATGTTGTTTTCTCCTCACTTATCTTCACTAGCCATGATTTTGACCAGTCCTCTAGCGCTAATAAGGCTTGCTGTATTCTGCTGTTAGCTGTACTAATATATTCTTCAGATGTCCATATGGCTAGGTCATCTGCAAAGGAGGATGTGTGTACTCTGGCTGGAAAATTTTCTGTGATGTCATTTATATATGCTAGGAATAATGTTGGTGAAAGAACTCCTCCTTGGGGGACACCTTGCTCCAACAGCATCATTTTGCTTGTTTGTCCTTGTACTTTTGTCCTGGCAGTTCTGTTCTCAAGGTAGTGGCTGATCCATTTATACATTTTTCCACAAACATGAATTTTTTGCAATTTTACTTTCAGTCCTTCCATCCATACTTTATCAAATGTTTTTTCTAAATCTATCCAGACTGCTAGTGTGTGCTTTTTCTCTTGGAAGGCATCCTCTATTTCCTGAGCTATATAGGTTATTTGATCTTCAGTGGATCTGTACTTTCTGAATCCTGCTTGGTGTGGTGTTAAGAGTTTGTTTTCTTCCAGATGCCATGTTAGCCTGCCATTGATAATGCGTTCCATTAATTTTCCTACACAGCTAAGTAGGACTGATAGGTCGATAGCCATTTGGTTCTTCCAGGTCTTTTCCTTTCTTTGGGACTGGTATTAGTATAGCTTCCTTCCATGCCTGTGGGACTATTCCTCTCTTCCAGCTGTTATTTAGGACTGCTAGTAGTTTCTTCTTTGCCTTGGTGCCTAGTCCTATTAGCATTTCATTTGTGATTCCATCCTTTCCTGGTGATTTCTTCTTTTTTAGGGTATTCATTGCCTGTTCCATTTCTTCCATTGTTAGATTTGCCATCATATATTCTGCTGCTGTCTCTGTATTTCTATGATGTATCTGTTTGTCTTTGATTGCTTTCTTCTGTTCGGTTGTAATATCAATGTGGTTTGCATTTGCATAGTGTTCCATTAGTGCATTTGCAGCCTTTTTGCCTGTAAGCAAGGCATTTCCTTGTTTAATTGTTATTTGTTTGTTTCTAGGTCCTTCATTGTTCATGGCTTTCACTAGTTTCCATAGTTTGTTTCCATCCCTGTCAAAATTCAGGTTTTCTGTTTTTTCCCTCCAACAATCTCTTGTTGTTTGATTTACTGTTCTTTTATATTTTGCTGAGATGGCTTTGAGAGAGATGTTCTCTTCAGTTGTTTGTTCTCTCTCTGCTGTCTTCCTGGCATCTTCAACTTTGTCCTCCAAACTTTGTAGTTCTTCAGTTCAGTATGGTTTGTAGTTTTTCCTCGCTCCTCTTGGAATGGACTCAGTGGCTGCCTGTATTATCGCTCTGTTTAGACTTTCCACCATTTGCTTTATGTTGCCATATCGTGTATTTATGTTTTCACAATATTTGTCTCTTAGTATGGCAAATCTGTCCCAATCTGCTCGTTTGTAATTCCAGCGGGGCAAAGGCTTTTGCTCCTGTGGAACATACTCCATATTCATTACAAGCTTGATTGGTCTGTGGTCACTATCTGCTAATTGGTCCAGCACATGGCGATCGATTTTGTGGAGGATGTCTCCTGTGCAGAAAGCTAAGTCTGGAGTAGAAGTGGTAATCCATCTTCTGGAGTAGAAGCTCGGTGTGCCATCCGCTTTGTTGAGTAGATGGAGATTTGAGTCTATTTCCCAGTCCTCCACTTCATCTCCTCTTTTGTCAGTATCTGGGTATCCCCATCTTTCTGAACGGCTATTAAAGTCTCCGACAATAATGCAGTTTGTGTCAGTTATTTTCATGTTTGAGAGTGCAAGGTCCTTATCTGATGGGCTATACAGATTGTAGATTCTTATTTTCACGTCCTTTATCATTATATCAACATCTATAATTTCCGTTTGGTTGTCAGAGATCACAGATACTTCGCTGCAAGGTATTGTATTTCGTGTAAGTATTAGAACTCCTCCTTTGTGTCCTTCGCGGTCGAAACGTGTGGCGTGATATCCTCTGACTGAGAATTTGTGATTGGCGTTGAGGTGTGTCTCTTGAATGCATGCCACATCTATTCTATCTTTATGAAGACGCTGTGTTAGGGAGTCTTTCTTCTTGTAAACTCCTTCGGCATTCCACTGTAGTATGTTGAGTGTCCGGGGTATTTGGTCAATAGCTCTTAACCTACTCCTCTGTGCCTTGACTCCACAGCACAGGGGAAGGTGACCACCAGTAGTCATGGGTGGACCCCCTCGAGGCAGGGGGCCCGGCACTATCGCCGCCTGATGGGACTTCACGGGATTAGCACCATAACGATTAAGTTTGATATTAAAATTAGGAGAGAAATTTCCATCATCAAAAACCCGCAAGACCTTTACGAGTTAAATCCCCGAAGTCTTATCATCATCATCATCATCATCATCATCATCATCATCATCATCATCATCATCATCATCATCATCATCATCATCATCGTATGCCCTGCCAGCTGGCATCTACACAGATCTCAGAGCCCTTGTGTTCTGAATCAACCCCAATATTAATATTCGTCTATGCCATCTTTCTATTCCATCCAGCATTATTTCTCTCTGTCTGCACCTGCATTATCTACCGCTGATATGTTCAGTCTTAGCGTTTTCTTATGCAGGATTCATAACCAACTGACGCAACCGTTTAGCCCACTAGATCAAAAGTCCTTGCCAGGTGTATTCAGAAAATCAATAATGAAGACTTCATAAGTCGCTGTGCAAATACACTGTATGACTAAAGCAGCAATTGTGGCCTTGACAACCGGTAAACGTTGCGATCGACAAACATGGACAGGCGCAATATGTATAACGTAACCTTAATTGCAAATGTAGTGAGTCAACAAACGAACATTAGACATGCAATGGGGTGTTTTGTTTTAAATTTCATTACAATGGGTTATAACTCTTTATTTAGAAGAATTCGCTGTTCACATACAAGTTATTGCCCTTTACACTGCCCAGTTTCCGTGTTAAATTCACGGATAGAAAGCGATCGGAGGTCAGCATGGCTGAATGGATAAGACCGCGGGTGTTTAAACACCCTGTGTGCTGATGCCGAGGTAAGGGGAATCATCCACAACATTGGACAGTTGGACTAACATGTTGACTTCTCGTCCTTGGCTTTGGGACGTAAATTACAAGCACCTCAGAAGTCGGAGTGAGTTCGCCTGATTGCGAGGGACACTGGTAATAGGGAAAGCTAATCCACACACAAAATTCAGTCCAGTGCTACTAGTAGTGTCTTTGGACTACGTTTGAGTAGAAAGCAAGCTAGCGCAAAAAAAGTAAAGAGATCGGTACTGGGAGCAAAGTTGATAGGAAACTGTGCTCATGTTATCAGCGCTGTCTACAGAGGGTTTGACTCCTGGGCTCGTCTACTAAGTGAGGTAAAGATTGGCTATCTATTCCTCCATGCATTCAGGCCAACGAAATGTAATGGCCCAATCATATGAAAGACCCACGGCAATAAACTGCCATGAATGGCATGCATCAAGTCGCGGGTTGTGAGCATTCGCTAGATCTTTTCTCCAGGATACTCTGGGATGGTTGGAAATGAACAGGCAGATAGATTGGCTGGTGCTGTATCATTAATGGGTGATTTGATGCATGACAGGTAGATGTGATGAAGGCCTTCCCCCCCCCCCCCCCCCCCCCCCCCCGAGAGCACGTGAATAATGCAGTAGAACAAATAGATTATTATGGTCTAGAGCGGCAGCAGCGGATGGTCAGAGGATCTGTAAGACCAGTGGTTCTCAACCTTTTTTGGACCGTGCCCCCTTTCACTATATTTTCAGAACGTCATTCCCCCCTTTCGTATTTCCTACCTAAAAATCCCGCCTCGCCCCTACACAGTATACGTAATAATGGAAGCTAAATTTAATAGCGCATACTAAAACAAGTCTAGTCATCCACATAAAACGTGATTTGTAGGTCTACTTTATAAAATGAATTTTAGAAGGGTGAGACGTACAGAACCATACAGTGTGAAGGGAAAAACAATATCAAGTAATCGGTTCTTGTATTAACGCGATCTTGAAATAATCTTAATTCCCCCCCTACCCACCCCTGGAAACCCTAAAATTCCTCCCTGGGGTTGGGGGAGGGGGAATTCCCCACGGGTTGAGAACCAGTGTGTTAGACAGTCGTCACTCATAATCAGATTGTATTAGTATTGTAACTACGCTCACTGTTGAAGATGAGGACCGAGGGATTATGGGAATGCCCCGAGTTCAATGATGTCGATACTTGACTCACCTCAACTCAACTCAACTCAACTCAACTCTATTCCACATAACTCAACTCCACTCCACTCCACCCACATAACTCAACTCCACTCCACCCCACTCAGCTCCACACATCTCCACTCCACTCAGCTCCACTCAACTCAGTTCCACTCATCTCAACTCAACTCCATTCCACATATATCAACTCCACTCCATCCCACTCAGCTACACTCCATTCCACTCCACATAACTCAAATCCACTCCACCCCACCCCACTCCACCTCACATAACTCAACTCCACCCCACACCACTCAACCAATCCCACTCAACTCCATTCCACTTAACTTCACTCCACTCAATCCCACGCAACTCCACTCCCGCTACTTCACTCCACTCTACTCAGCTCCACTAACCTCCACTCAACTCAACTCAAATCAACTTAACTCCACTCCACCCCACATAACTCATCTCCACTCCACCCCACTCAGCTCCACACATCTCCAATCGACTCAATTCAGTTACACTCAACTCCACTCCACTCAGTTCCACTCAACTCCATTCCACTTAACTTCACTCCACTCGACCCCACTCAACTCCACTTCCGCTACTTCACTCCACTCTACTCAGCTCCACTCAACTCCACCCAACTCTACTCCACTCAACTCTACACAACCCCACTCCACTCCACTCAACTCAACTCATGTCCACTCCACTCAACCCCACTCCACTCAACTCCACTTAACTTCACTTCAGTCAACCCCACTCAACTTCACTCCACTCCACTCAGCTCCACTCCACTCCACTTCGATCCACTCAGGAAACTTCTTCTAGACACGGCTGGAATCTGTCCGGAGGAAGCAACCCTGACACAAATGCCCGCCGAAGCCGGACAGGCCAACCTTTAAGGTGCATAACTAAGTGTGCCGTACTCCGCCTCGAAAGAGGAACGAAGAAGAGGAAGAACATTTTAAATTGGAAACTTTTCCATGTTGTGAAATTAATTTAACGAAATATCATCATCACCCATCCTTCCATCATGTGCCATGCCGGTAAGCGTGGGCGGTCATGTTTTGCCATCTCACTCGATCACCAGAGTCGTGGATCAGCTCCGTGTTCCTGTCTCGACCATGCCATGTGGCCAAGCCATCCAGGTATTTGCTTCTAGGTCTTCCCCTTGGTCTCCTCCCTTCGATCTTGTCAGTTGTCACCAAGTTCTCCAATTCATTTCTTCTCATAACATGCCCAAAAAATTTTGACTGTCTGCGTCTAATGTCTCTAATCAGTTTACGATCTTCGTTTGTTTCTTGAAGGACCTGTTCATTGGTCTTTCTGGCTGTCCATGGTATTCCTTGCATTTTCCTCAGAAACCACATTACAACACATTATTTGTTCCTATATGAATGTTATTTGTTCCCTAATTGATATTTAATTATTTGTTCCCTAATTGATATTTCATGCAACAGTGTTGTTGTTGTTGTTGTTGTTGTTGTTGTTGTTGTTGTTGTGGTTGTGGTGGTTGTTGTGGTTGTTTGTGAACCATCCGGAAGACTGAGTGTTAACCCTTACGTCTCATGTATTGCATTCCCCTGAGCCTCGAAAATGAGTTGGATCTATCGGATTGTGGATTTAATGGTGATATCTTAATGGTTAGATACGAATTCTGTCCGTATTCCATAGTTGTAGGTTTATGTGGATGATAGGCTTGGCTAATGAAGTCACCTTTTTTCAGGGATGTCTAGTTGGTCATGCTTCGAATTATACTTGTTTCTCCCGAGCGACGCCGTCGTCATTTGGAGGTAAAAGGTTCGAATCCCGGTCGCCAACTTCGGCTTTCTATTTTTATGTTGTCCAGCCCATCCCCTAGTCTTGACTATTTTTGTGTTTATCTATGAACTGTCCTAGTGGCCTCAAAAGGGTACCCTAATTGAAACTCCCTTCTCCAAGCACCGGCATATGCCGGAGTTAAAGGTCAAGGGCGTGCAGACCAAGCATGAGCAGGGTCAATGCTGTACAGATTCGGTTGTTGAATACTGATGAGACGATTACATGAGCTGGAGAGAAGAAGATGATGACGAAGAAGAAGAAGAAGAAGAAGAAGAAGAAGAAGAAGAAGAAGAAGAAGAAGAAGAAGAAGAAGAAGAAGAAGAAGAAGAAGAAGAAGAAACATTCGGAGCATTGACAGCATCGGAAGAAGAGGAATAAGCAGCAACAGCAGAAAAGAGAGGAACTAACGAACTTTATTTTCATGGGCTCACAAATTGGGCACGCAGGCCCGTCTTACATTTGGCCCCTTGGCCCTTGCAATCACTCTTCTTTTGTTCATCAATTATCTATTGAGCATGTTACATTCATATAGGAAAAACAACAAAAAGCATTGTGAAATGACAGTTGTGAACATAAACAATGCATATTATCATGTTATGAGACAGGCAGACAGCCAGACACATATGCATATATACTTGGATACATATTTACATCATTTACACAAACTCTTACAGTTATACACCCACTCAATAACACACAAATACACACTCTACTCTCCAAAGGAATAATAATAATAATAATAATAATAATAATAATAATAATAATAATAAGAAGAAGAAGAAGAAGAAGAAGAAGAAGAAGAAGAAGAAGAAGAAGAAGAAGAAGAAGAAGAAGAAAAAGAAGAAGAAGAAGAAGAAGAAGACGCGACGATGATGACGATGATGATGGTGACGACGACGACGACGATGATGGTGACGACGACGACGATGATGATGATGATGGTGATGATGATGATGATGATGATGATGATGGTGATTATGATGATGATGATGATGATGATGATGATGATGATGATGGTGATTATGATGATGATGATGATGAATACATCAAGAAAACATTTGACACAGGGTTGTAGAGAAACATCGCTTCGCTCGGCATAGCACACGATGATGGTGCTGTACTTCTGGCATAATTGTGTTACCCTTCTGAGGCCACTTCCACCATTCATATGTGAAAAGTCTCCGTGTTCTAGTAAAATATTTCTGCCCACAGAAATGAAATTGGACACACCGTTAAAAGACGGGAATTGAGCAGCGCGCAGCACTCCAGCCCACTTCAATGTGCTAGTTGTCTGCGAGGGCTATATGGGTCAGATTGTATATCTGAGTAAATTCTTGTGATAAAGTTTGCAGCGCGCGGTAAACAACTCTTAAACTTTCAGGATAGGCGTCAACCAGTTCATGACATGGCAGAGAAAACGGGATTGGAGGGGGCATTGGGTCGAACATTTGGAAAGTTGAATAAAAATAGTCGTTAAAAACAAAGTTAGACTGACATGATTGGGGAGAAAGCTAAGCGAATCTTCTTTCATAAAAACCAAATTAACGCAATATCACTCGCTGGCTTCTTGCTGTCTTGGCAGACGATAATTTGTTATATTGTTCTTCATTAAAAGGCATAAGAACTACATCCCGTGGCGGTAAGACCAGAGGTGGAATTTTACCTCTCCATAGCACAAAGCTTGAGCTGAAATGTAGAGACCATGTGTTGCCCATGAATTATGACCCTTCTGTCGGCCTGCCTAGTTGACCCCAGAGGAAAGGTAACACCAGCACATCTGGAACAATCAGGCTGCTGAAGCTGCAGAATCAGCAACGCAATGCTCTAATAATCCGCGTGTCGGAGCTTAGATCCTAGATCAGTTGTCGACCAAGACTTAGGGCCTGGTCTCCTTGTCACATTTAGTATTTATGTTGAATTTCTCGCACCAGGATAAGGCTTGTATTCTCCCAATTGCGCTCCTCCGACCGCAGCCGTTGGCACAATGTGGGGTGTCGGGTTTGGTGAGCGCCGCCCAACATTCGACGCTAAAAGCAGGTAGGACCGTCTACTGTCGGTACCGACGATGGCTCAGTCATATCTGACTAAGACCTGACAGACTAACGGAATTTACACATAAGGACAAAATGTACAACCAATGTTTAAACAAACATTTCATCAACAACGCTTGACGACACTACAACGCCACCTGATGTGGCTCGCCTTCCGACAGTCTATTTGTCCGTTATCTGGAGGAGAAGAGGTCAATGTAGCCAAATGGATAAGATCGCTCGCTCTTAAACTTCCGGTGCGCAGATTAGTGGGATCGTCCAATATACCAGAAATTCATTCATTCATTTATTCATTCATTCATTCATTCATTCAGTAGCATGTCCTTTGCAGAACCTCACTCCCATAACAACCTTCTGGAAAACCTCTCGATCATAAGCAAGATGTCCCGCATCCGATACACCCATCTGGAGATCATCTACCACATCCAGCACCCATTTTCTCTTTGGCTTTCCTCTTTCTCTCTTCCCGTACATATATCCTTCCATTCCAAACTCTCCAAACTGTTACTCAGTTTCAAATGTCCAACATATTTCAGTTATATATCGGTCAGTTTGTCTTTGACGTCGACTTCTCCTTCAGAAAGCAATGGCCAACTAAAACAATCAAAAACATTACGCGTCATGTGAAGAACGTTGCGATCGACCCCAGGTTGTAGGTCAGCATGACCGAATGGATAAGAACGTGTGTTCTTAAACATCCGGTGTGCTGATGCGGAGGTAAAGGGGTCAGCCCCTATATTGAACTGTTGAACTTTGTTGACATATCGTCCTTGACTTGGGGACGTTAATTACATGTACTTGTGAAGTCGGAGTGAGTTCGCCTGATAGCGAGGGACAATGTTAATAGGGAAAGCTAATTCGCACGTAAAATTCAGTCCAGAGCTACTAGAAGTAGTGTGTCTGGACTACGCTTGAGTTCAAAGCGAGTAAGCGCCAAATAAAAAAACAGACTTATGTTCTAGACAATTTGTATGTTTCTTAGTTTTGTCATTGCTTTCTGAACGAGAAGTCCTCTATTCCGCCATCAGCACAGCGGAAGTTTAAGAGCTAGAGCGGTTTTACCATTTCGGCCAAGTCGACCGCTCAATGGCAAAATCATC
>JACEFZ010013122.1:50000-60000 GCA_014155875.1 Cepaea nemoralis
TACATAACAGAGTTAAGACACATACAGGACGTTGCGGCGACTAGCCTTTCCCAGCAAACAGCAAAACATGTTTGCTGATGAAGGCTAGTCGCCGCAACGTCCTGTGTGTGTCTTAATTGTGTTATGTAAAACTGCACTACTTTGTGTCATTTTATATTGTTTATAATTGGGTAGATGCGACATCTTGCAGACAATGGTGTGAAGTGACAGGATTCATATTTATTAGGTAATGTGACCAGTTTTCTTACTCACCGCCATTTCGTCATATTTAGTCGCATATCCTTTTACAGGACGTAGCAGTCAACTCCAGCATTTTCTGGCTGTTTGCGATTTCTAGCCAAGTTTACGTTCAGTAGTTTGTCATTGCTTTCTGAACAACCAGCACTTTTAAGTTGTAATGACTGTGGGTTTTTTGGTTTGTTTTTATTTTTGTTTGTTTGTTTGTTTTGTTCTTTTTTAAATATTGCCGTTTCAAGTTTTGCATTTACCTTTTATGTTGCATGAATTCCACAGAGGGTGAATACAAAACTTGGAACGGCAATAGTTTCAAAAATCCCCGTCATTAAAAATATACCCTATACCATGGTACGGAAAGCAAGACAACGCGGTCTGCTTTCCCCCCCAAAAAAAAAATATCTCCCGCAGCTGTGTTTCGAACGCGACGTGCGAGATAACGAATTGCATCTGTTACTCCTTCGCCACAGCGCATGGGATGAGCAAGTAAGAAAAAGCGTAAAGAGTGCACGAACTCCATAGCACCGGCGAGAGTCCTAAAATGCTTTGGGTAGATTTTTAACTCGAAATTTTGCCCTGGCAGTGCCGTTAGGTTACTCATTTTCGATGTCCAACTGCCAAGGGATTTTTTACTGCGCAACAATACACACAGGCGTCTGATCTCACTACCCAAAGACCAGGGGAAATGTTGTTACTAGAAATCCACGTGAACAAATCCCGGCCCTCACCGAGGCTTGAACCCGGAACCTCCAGCACTCGAGGCGGACACCATACCTCGAGACCACTCATCCCCCAGACTTGCTAGAGTATAACGTGGTCTTACTCGAATGTAGATATGTACATACATATGTACACGCGCGTCAGTGCAAGTATGCATTTGGGTACGATTTTCTCCCTCCCTGCTGCATGTTATCCCAACGGAAGTCTATGGTGTGCTATGCGAACAGAAGGACTTCCTTTTAAAACTTAGACTACTATCTGAATAACTAACTCACTTCACATTGGAACAAAAACAGTAACTATGTATTTTGTATTTCAGACATAGTATTATTCGTTTATTCACTTCATAAGGTATGTAACTCTGCAGTATGCACCTGGGGCGATACAGGGAAATATGTCAGGCATTAAATCGTGCAATACGTTGTTTGTGGCTTCTGTGTTTAAACAACAAGAATTGTTCACAGGAAATCAGAAGCAGACTGGCCATAGCAATGCAGAGATGGTACAGAATGAAGAACCTGTGGCACTGCACCGACACAAACATGTTGAAAACAAATATATTAAGAACATGAACCTTTCCTGTGGCAACATACGGATGGAAGTCATGGCCTTTGCAAGACGTCGCAGTCAATCCCAGCATGTTTACGTTCAGTAGTTTGCCATTGCTTTCTGAGCGACCGACTCCATACTCTCTCATAAGTCACTGGCGCGACCCGAACCGTTTTCAATTCTCCTGCGCTCACGTCAACCACGAGAGTATTCGGGGTTACGGAGAAAGCTGCTAACTCCTCGACCAGGGAGCCGGCTCTTTCTGTAAAGGACCTGCTAATTGATGAACTTCCATCCGATATTTCTCTTATTACGGCATTATATAAAAAGGCAGGCTGTCCGATTTATCCACCCAAAGAGGACAAAGGCAACAATAATGTTTCCAGAAACCAATAATTCAAGTAAACATTCCATGTCCTATATCGGAAGCGATCTCTGTAACATCTGTGCCAGTGGTGGGTGCCAACACCTGTCAGCCACTTGGTGCCGTCATCTTGAAACGTATCCGGTATTTGATGCGGCTGATTGAGTGGCTAGAATGCCCGGTTATCCTTCGGGAGACCCGGGTTCGAATCATCGGTAAGGTGTGGATCTGTATCTGTTGGGGGAAAAAAGAAGATCCTAACCTGCACAGCCAGGCGGCCTTCATTCCTCGGGCTCAAGACATCCACCCCCCCCCCCCCCCCCGGGTCTTACACCGCAAGATACAGGGTGTATATTTAATGACTGGGGATTTTGAAAATATTGCCGTTCCAAGTTTTGTATTTACCTTTTATGTTACATGAGTTCACAGCGGGTAAATACAAAACTTGGCTTAGCAATATTTTCAAATAGCCCACAGACATTAAAAATACACCCTATACTATAGTCAGTAGATGATAGTGACAGTTGCTAGCCCCATATTTGTATAGGCTATATGCCACTCAATGAGTGATGAGGCCAACATCACCTCTGCCGCCTTTACTCCCCGACCATTTCTAGACTCCAGGTTTAGACTACCAGCACTCAGTACATGTTAAAGCCTATAGGTACTTATGGTTCCAATGACCAGTTGGCTATGCATGCCGCTGTTTCGTCCTCTACCACAGTATTTCCTGCTAGTGCTAAATTGAATTCCCGATTCCTTCAGTTGTAGTCGTATGCATTTTTTTTTCTCGTGCAAAAGGCGATAAGTTAAAGACAGTATACAAAACTATAAGAAAAAGACAAACAGCGTTCTTTGATCATATGAGCACAGTGATACAGGAAAACACCGTGACAACCGGGAAGATCAAGGGAAGAAGAGACTGAAGCAAACCGAGAAACATGATATAGAGTGTATTTTTAATGACTGTGGAGTTTTTGAAAATATTGCCGTTCCAAGTTTTGTATTTACCTATTATGTTGCATGAACTCAATATCACTCTGCTGCCTTTACTTCCCGATAATTTCCAGGCACCAATTTTAGATTGAAATCCTCGACAGGGATTCGAGCACATGAGCCCATGGGCATGCAGTCAAGCGAGATCACTTCTAGGATTAAACAAAATGGTTGTGACTGACTTCGATTCGATATCTACAATTGTAATGCTTGCTAGGCCGTAAAACCGCCAGTCGCCGGCGCTGATCACACGAAAAGTGTTAATTTCCTATAGCAATGAAGCGTTTCATATCAGTTGCTCTGTTTGTATTGGGGCTGTATTGATTTGAATACTGCAGCCATACCAGTTCTTATTGAATAACCTTTTAATCGTTATAGAATGATACTGGCAAGCTTAATGTACGTAATATATTGAATTTCCGGCGGAGTTCCGTTCTTTGTGCAATGGCATGCAAAGAAACGGTGGCGTCATTTATGCAATGCTTGTGTGGTATATGACTGTATTTTCTAGACAATTTACAGAATTTTGTTACATTCGTAGTTTCCCGCAAAATAGAAATTGACAGAATCGCCAATGTGAAGCTCATGTAGAGAACTAGACATATACTAGTAAACCACTTAGTTTGTCAACAGATTGTTCTCATTGCACACCGAACTATTAACTGATTCATTGCCAAACAAAAAGAAAGTTTGGACCAAACATGGTGAACAATCAAATGAGCAAGTATTATAATGTAAGTCTCCGTTCACTGAACATTGAAATTGTGGAAGATACCACGAAACAAAACGCCCTGGTAGGGCGATGTATCGTCCTTCTGTATACATTGGTCGTCACATTTGGCGATATATTATCCTTCGGCTCTGAATAAGCGAATCCATTAGTGCCCAGATCCTCAATACAGTATTTCCTCAGCGTGTAGCGGATGACGACACATGTTGTATCGTGGTTGACTTCTCTTTTTTAGCTTCCCGCGTGGCTATCTATGACAGTAGGACTGTTATAAGATGACATGACAACGCTCGGACATAGAAACAAAGATCAATCAATCAATCAATCATGTGCCATGCCGGAAAGATATCGAATGTATAAGTTTAAGTGGGTTTTGGTTTTAGATAGAAAAGGTTAAAATAAAAACAAACTGCACCAAGGCGCACCGAAATTTCGTAGAAAAA
The DNA here is from genome assembly GCA_014155875.1 of Cepaea nemoralis. Taxonomy (NCBI): domain Eukaryota; kingdom Metazoa; phylum Mollusca; class Gastropoda; order Stylommatophora; family Helicidae; genus Cepaea; species Cepaea nemoralis. The sequence goes on from JACEFZ010013122.1 coordinate 54,037, forward strand.
GTATGAATAGAACGTAGGTTAGAAACCACAACAACCGAAGAGGAGTTAGCGTTTGGATATCATAGAGGAATGACTGTTTTTTAAACATCCTATTAATAATTGAATACATCTGGACAATGGCATAACCTAAGATGAATGTAACTTAGACTAAGGTGATAAAAGGAAAACGAATGACATTACTATGTGACGAAGTGATTATGAAAAGAAGAAGAAGTAAAGATGAAATCATTTTATTTCATACAATTTTGATAACTATACGCTCAACATTTTTGTATTGTTAATTGTCCCAACGAGTTGAGTTGAGGTTGAGTTAAGAACCGAATATCACTGCACTCAGGACAGTCCCAAAAGTGCTCCATCCCCTCATTCAACAGCCAGCGAATTGTCCCAACGAGAAAAGGATAAATAAAGATACATGAAACAAGAAACTTTTTAAAATATCTATTCAGCAGTTTCAAGTTAAAGTTGCTTTCAGGTTGAATTTTTATTGACAGTCACAAGCAAGAAGAAGAACATCAGGTTCCGCCGCTTGCGATCACGGCCGTATAAATGTTTCTTTTGCGATCCGCAACCGGCGGCTGGGCCATAATGGTTGGCGAGGCTGCGCTTCAGCACTTATCTAGTCTAGCATAACCCTGTTTGACTTGACGTTCTTGCGGCGTGGTCAAAGTTGCAGAATCACGTCCATCGTGTGTGTCATATACTCGCCCTGTCTCACTGGGGGGGGGGGGGGGGGCGTTAAGGATGTCATCACTGTCCATTGCTGGGCCACGCCTTACAGCAGTCATGCCCGCAAGCCTATCTGCCCATTCGTTTCCTTTTACACCCGCGTGCCCTGCCACACAAATGAAACAGATATAAGTTGTATTTTTAATGACGGTGGGATTTTTGAAAATATTGCCGTTCCAAGTTCACCCTCTGTGAAGTTCATGCAACATAATAGGTAAATACAAAACTTGGAACGGCAATATTTTTATAAACCCCACAGTAATTAATAATACACCCTGTATTAGTCAGTGTCGACACACTCTGAGATTCAAGCCATCGCCTTCTGGCCTAGTCCTTAACAATCCTCCTTAGCACGTGAACCAAGACGCGAAGAAAAGACCCTGGCACACACACACACATATATATATATATATATACACACACACACATATATATATATACACACACACACACATATATATATATATATATATATACATACATATATATATATATATATATATATATATATATATATATATATATATATATATATATATATATATATATATATATATATATATATATAATCGGCACACCGAGAGAAATGATGCTGGTGGACTAGAACGGTGGCATGGAGAAATATCACCAGCGGAGTTGACCAAGAACACCAAGGACCGAAATCTGTGGAGAGCCATGAAAGCATACGCCAGCTGGCAGGGAACATGACGATGATGGTGATGATGGCTAGGTCTGACAACAGCTTGACTTCGGCCAAGTTCTACCACCAACAGATGTAAGCCGACTGGCTGACTAATGTTTACAAACGGCATATCCGATTACATGAAACACTTCAGTCAAGTGAAGAATGCTGGATCAAACACAAGAGGGGCGGCAGATTAAATGAGAAATGACTTGACAAGCTAGATAAAACACGCACCGCTTTTGCTAATATCGGAATAAACTTGTGGGTAGGGGTGTTATTCATATAGCAGATGAAGTGTTGCGGGCCCATAAGAGGAGCAAATAACAGTAACACTGTAACCTACTGTGCATGTCGTAAGTGGCGACTATGGAGGGCTGGGCTCGAAGGCTGCCTTCACCATTTCTTTCATTGGTTGGTTTATGGGTTGGTTTGATTGGTTGGTTGGCAGACTGGTTAGATAATTGGTTGATTGATTGATTTCTTGGTTTATTGTTTCGTTGATTGGTTTTTAATTGGCTTATTAATGTTTTAAACGAACTATGTAGAAAGTAATTGGCCATACGCTGATCTGTTACTCTGTATTTGACACATTTCTGTAAGTTTTCTCTAGGCTTCTAGATTCAGACAGCTAAACCAGATCCGTAACAGGAAACTGCAGTAAGTATGTGGAGTGTTAGGATCATCACATTTTGTGATGGAATGGCAGCCAGACTTTCACAGACGTATAGAACGGCGAGAAGTGACATCGAACCCTCGACCGACCGAGTTCATACAATTATCAGCACAACATACTCTCAGAACAGGACTAAATAGACACAACATACCCTCAGAAGTGGACCCAATAGACACAGCATACCCTCAGAGCAGAACACAATAGACACAACATACCTACAGAACAGGACACAAGAGATACAACATACCCTCAGAACAGGACACAATAGACAAAACAAATCCACAGAACAGGACACAGTAGACACAACATACCCACAGAACGGGACACAATAGACACAACATACCATCAGAACAAGACTAAATAGACACAACATACCCTCAGAAGTGGACACAATAGACACAACATACCCTCGGAAGTGGACACAACAGACATAACCTACCCTCAAAACATACCTACAGAACAGGACACTATAGACACAAAATACCCACACAACAGGACACGATAGACACAAAATACCCTCAGAACATGACACAATAGACAAAACATACCCACAAAACAGGACACAATAGACACAACATACCCTAAGAAACAGGACACAATTAATACAACATACCCTCAGAACAGGACACAATAGACAAAACATACCCACATAACAGGACACAATAGACACAACATACCCTCATAACAGGACACAATAGATACAACATACCTTCAGAAGTGGACACAATAGATAAAACATACCCTAATAACAGGACACACTAGATACAACATACCCTCAGAACAGGACACACTAGATACAACATACCCTCAGAAGTGGACACAATAGGCACAACATACCCTCATAACAGGACACAACAGACACAAAATTACCCACAGAAGGCACGCTAGACACAACAGACTATCAGAACAGGACACAATAGACACAACATACCATCAGAAGTGGACACATTAGACACAACATACTCTCACAACAGGCACAATAGACACAACATACCCTCATAACAGGACACAATAGATACAATATCCACAGAACAGGAAACAATAGACACAATATCCACAGAACAGGACACACTAGATACAACATACCCTCAGAAGTGGACACAATAGACACAACATACCCTCATAACAGGACACAACAGACACAAATTACCCACAGAACAGGGCACGCTAGACACAACATACTATCAGAACAGGACACAATAGACACAACATACCATCAGAATTGGACACATTAGACACAACATACCCTCATAACAGGCACAATAGACACAACATACCCTCATAACAGGCACAATAGACACAACTTACCCTCATAACAGGACACAATAGATACAATATCCACAGAACAGGACACAGTAGACACAATATCCACAGAACAGGACACAATAGACGCAACATACCCTCATAACAGCCACAATAGACACAACATACCCTCATAACAGGACACAATAGATACAACATACCCTCATAACAGGACACAATAGACACAATATCCACAGAACAGGACACAATAGACACAATACTCACAGAACAGGACACAATAGACACAACATCCCCGCATAACAGGACACAATAGACACAACATCCCCACATAACAGGACACAATAGACATAACATCCCCACATAACAGGACACAATAAACATAACCTCAGCACATAACAGGACACAATAGACACAACATATCAACGGAACAGGACACAATAGACACGACATATCAACGGAACAGGACACAATAGACACACCATATTAACAGAACCTGACACAATAGACACAACATACCCTTATAACAGGACACAATAGACATAACATACCCTCAGAACAGGACACATTAGACTCAACATACCCATAGAACAGGACTAAATAGACACAATGAATATAATAGATTACCCAATCACATGTACACAAGTAAAGATTGACGAATCAGCCATGCGCACATGTGGAATGGCCCCGCAGACAACAGATCATATGCTCCAAGACTGCCTAACATACGACACAATAAGGCAAATCTTCTGGCCTAGAGAAACGGCAATGGAAGATACACTCTACGGGCCACTGACTGAACTAAAAATGACAGTGAAGTTCATACAAGAGACAACATTGTAGTTATGAAAAAATTTCAAGCGAACGAAAGAAGAAGAGGGAGCAGTAAGTAAGCAATGACGGGCGCTAGCGAAGTTGAAAACGAAGTGAGCTGGCAATGGCATGGACAAGGTCGGTCGCGGGCTCGACGCCGGGCTCGTCGCTTGCCACAGTGAGGGAAGACTGACCACCTCCCTCTCCTTACCCCAGGGCTACAACGTGTGATGGCGCTATCACATCACAGTCCCAAAGCAGGGAAAGAAGATCAAGCTTAGGTGAGAAATAAATACATTGGCTAGTAATACTGGGTGAGAAGTGTATGGATTCTTTGCCTGGTCATGCGGGAGGGCGGGGGGAATGAGCAGGTGGATAGGCTGGCAGGTAATGCACTTCTTGGTGGTAGATTACATACGGGCAAGATAGAAGTGGTCGTGCGCCTGTGGGACCAGGTGGAGAAGGTGGGGGGGGGGGGAATAAATTGAAAACCCGTATGTGGAAAGAATGAGATTGCGGGGGATTGACAGGAGTTCTGATAGAATCTCACAACTGAGAGGGAAGACCAGGAGAACTTTCAATCAGATAGCAGTGGGATCGATTAGTAGTGTGACTCTTCGCTCGCTGTTGAACGAGGGGACGGAGCGCGTATGGGATGGTCCTGAGTGCAGTGATGTCAGTTCTTAGTTCAACTCAACTCACCTCAACTGAGTTTAGCATTTTCCATCCATCCATTATGTGCCATGCCGATAAGCGTAGGCGGTTTATGTTCTGCCATCTCACTCGATCACCAGAGTCGTGGATCAGCTTCGTGTTTCTGTCTCGATTATGCCATGTGGCCAAGCCATCCAAGTATTTACTTCTCGGTCTTCCCCTTGGTCTCCTCCCTTCGATCTTGCCAGTTGTCACCAAGTTCTCCAAGTCATTTCTTCTCATAACATGCCAAAAAAATTGTGACTGTCTACTTCTAATGTCTCTAATCAGTTTACGATCTTCATTTGTTTCCGGAAGGACTTTTTCATTGGTTTTTCTGTCCATGGTATTCTTTGCATTTTCCTCAGAAACCACATTTCCAAGGCCATCAGATGTTTTTCAGCTTGTTTACTCATTGTCCACGTTTTCATTTTAGAGACTGTTAAAGAAAACAGACGTGACTGGTTAGTTCCAATGTGTTATACGTACTAGCAATACACAGAAATAACAATTGTTGGGAAACCCTAGAGGTCATGACTTCAATAGCCTCACGGGTTTTTCAAGCAAATGATATGGAATATGGACAGAATTCGCACTTTAACAAAACTATAATTCCAGAAAGTTATATTGCAATGATAGTTACGGGAACGTACTTGGACATAATCTTCAATCAATAGTTTGTACGCTTGAGAAAAGTGCGCGAACAGCAGGTAGCAGACGTGTTTACAAAGACCTTAGATATGTGCTGTAAGAGTCGATCGGTCGATAAGATGGGGTACATGGGTGGATAAGGTGTCGGGAAAGTTAATACATGGCTATAGACTAGGCAATCAAAAACACATCTATTCAAGTTTATCAAAGGGGGATTCAATAGATATTGCCTCACCGGGACAAATTCTGTGCTTCTCACACATATGAGGTCACAGTATTATTAGTTGGGGTGATGGATTCATTTCCATTTGGTTGCAGGCGTGATGGAAAGTTGAACGAGCTACAGTTTAGGGTCTCTCAAGCCGCAAGGACCAGTATAGTATTTCACCCTTGTTTGGTGGGGGTGAGGATATAGGGGTAAACGTAGTTGAAACTGTACTTGCTAAATCTCTGTCTGTCT
>JACEFZ010013122.1:62500-167500 GCA_014155875.1 Cepaea nemoralis
TAGTAGTAGTAGTAGTAGTAGTAGTAGTAGTAGTAGTAGTAGTAGTAGTAGTAGTAGTAGAAGAAGTTTTACTGCTGCTGGTTATAGTTGTAGTAGTAGTAGTAGTAGTAGTAGTAGTAGTAGTAGTAGTAGTAGTAGTAGTAGTAGTAGTAGTAGTAGTTATACTAGTAGTAGTAAGAGCACTACTGATTCAAGAGCAGCAGCAACAGCAACAGCAACTACTATAATAGCTTTGTACTAAGGAGAGGTATAACTCCATCCCTGGTCTTAACCGGTTTCGGAATCAAAGCGAGAGGTAGCAGTTACGGGTTATAAGTTCTTGTCTGCATGATGGTGTAAATTACCACGTATTCACATACATTCATTGTGGGCGATTATTTACAGCGCGAATTGATCTGATCAGTCATATTCGTTACCGCCATGGGTTGTAGTTATTATGCAGTTTTTGAAGCACAGTATAGCAATGTGCTGTCAAGGCGGCAAGGTGCCAGTAGTGGAAGTAGTAGTAGTAGTAGTAGTAGTAGTGATAGTAGTAGTATTAGCAGCATCAGAAGTAGTAGTAGTTGTGCCGGTCTCCGTGGCTAAGGTCTTGTGGACGGGATTCGTGAGGCCGCTTACCTGCGTTCGAAAGACAGCTGCCACCGATTTGACAGCAGACTGTGTCACGCTGGTTTTAACGTGATGGTATGGGAGCCGGTCGTTCAGAAAGCAATGGCAAACTACTGAACGTAAACTTGCCAAGACATCAACAGCAGCAGTGCTGTGTTGACAGCGATGTTCTGTAAATAGGATATGCAAAATAATAATAATGGTAGTAGTAGTAGTAGTAGTAGTAGTAGTAGTAGTAGTAGTAGTAGTAGTAGTAGTAGTAGTAGTAGTAGTAGTAACGGCAGCAGCATCAACACCAATTTAACAGAACCAATCAATCAATCATGTGCCATGCCGGAAAGCGTGGGCGGTCATGACTCGCCATTTCACTCGATCACCAGTGTCGTGGATAACAGAACCAGCAGCGCCTAAAGTAAACCAACTCTGAACACAGTTGACCTTCAAAGTATACAACTTCGCATGCTAACATCCATCCTTTGGCGCGCTTTCCATCCAGACACATCGGCCCACGGCGTCCCGCCCCATAAAGCTGTGACCTAGTGGAACGCTTCCGGGAATTCTCACTTCCAATTTAGTATCTGTTAGGTCAGCGATTCCCAAGCCGGTATAGCTGCCATATTCATCGCAGCTGGAGGGAATCGCAAGGTAATTCATAGACAATGATTTACATTTTACAGAAACAGTCTCACTTTCTCGTTTGAAAACAAATGCAAATCGTGTGGGCGATCGTGTTTTTCCACACACTGCGATCTCCCTAGACATGTATCAATTAGTGCTGCTCGTACGTCGTTCCAAGACTGTAAGAGTTTTCTCTCGTTGTATTCCTCAATCTCTCTTTCCAGAAATCTTTCCATAAGTCATTTTACAGGACGTTAGAATCAACCCCATCATTTTTGGGGTGTGTGTGATGTACAAGGCAAGTTTACGTTCAGTAGTTGCAACTAAGAATTGGATGCACAAATTTCCATTCTGAAAGTGGCCTCCAGATAAAAAAGATCTGAGAGTCACTGTATTGAAGGAATATTTACCTGTTAATTTGGTCTGTTTGACTGAAGCTGCTGCCGTAAATAAATTATAAATAGGCTTGTTTTTGTTCATTTAACAGATTCAGTGCCAAAAAAAAAGTGGGTTTGGACCAAACATAAATGGATGGAGGAAAATGGGAAGCAGGGGTGTGTCACAGTTATGACTTACAATTTGATAATATGGTTGCATACATCTTGTGTTATATATACAAAATTAAAAGAGAGTTGCATTGGAAAAACTACTTATTGATATTTTAACTATAGTTTGATTTATAAGCCCATTGCAGTTACTGGGAAGTTAAAATAAGACAGTTTATCATCCCATGACACTTGATCAGTTAAAAAGGTAGTACAGATACTGATTCCTGAGAAGAATACTCAGCGTATTAAGAAGAGAGAAAATCACAAATGAAGAAATCAGGACTAAAGTGGGGTTATATCAGCGCTAGATTTTATTAGAAGGCAGCAAGTCAAATGGTTAGGCCATGTAAGTTGATTACCAACTAACAGTATACCACAACAAGCAATGATGTACAGACCAGAGGGAAGTAGAAGAAGAGGTCGACTGCGTAAACGGTGGACAGACGGAATATCAGTGCCCATGAGAATCTTGATACATGAAGCCTATAAAAGGGCACTCACCAGATGTTTGTACTTCACCTCGACACCGCAAGGTACAAGAGGAACAAAATGAGATGAGATGATGAGATACCGTCATATTATTACCACCACTATTATCATCCCCGCTATTAATTACCACCAGCTTTACATTCACTTCACTACCATCACAACTACCACCACACCACTACCTTCACATCACTACCATCACATCACCATCATCACATTATCACCACTATCACATTATCACCGCCACTACCATCACATCACCATCGTAACAACCACCTTCATCAGATCACCGCAATCACATTAACCCAACCACCTTCCTCACAACACTGCCATTATGTTATCAACACCATCACACCACTGCCATCACATTATCACAACCACCTCCCTCACAACACTGTCATCATATCATCACCACCAACACCACCACATCACCACCAGCATATTATCACCACCACCAGCATATTATCACCACCAACACCACATTACCACCAGCATATTATCACCATCAGCTCCATCACCCACTAGCATAACATCATCACCATCACATCATCATGACATCATCACCATCACGTCACCAAATGCCACCCTAACCACCATCATCATCACCAAAATCACTATCACATCGCCATTATCACGATGAGCGATGTATGGGGATAACAAACTCACAGTGAGCTCCTTGATATAAGTAGTAAGTAAAGGAACATTTTCCACGCCTTGAGAGGTTTTGGTGCTAGTCCCAAATTTTTAAAGACCAACCGGCAATTAATGGGTAATATAGTCAATATCATACCGGCCGACTTTACTTCCGAGAACAATTCCTGGTACCTATTTTTAGGCTGGGTCGACTTGGGATCTCAGGACAAATTAAAAAAAACATTCCCGCCACTATGGAAATTTAAACACATAACCAACGGCTGGCAGACAAGCGTGCTACCCACTGCGTCACAGCCGCTCCCTCCCTTGATCCTCTTCTTCTTCTTTCGTTCGCCTAAAATATGTTTATAACTGCAATGTTGTCTCTTGTATGAATCTAACAGTCTTTTTTAGTTCATTCAGCGGTCCATAGAGTTTATCTTCCACTGTTGTCTCTCTAGGCCAGAAGGTTCGCCTGGATATGTTGTAGTTTGGGCAATAATACTATCTCAAACAGTTATTACTTTCGCTACTCCCGACATCAAACGTCTGCTATTTATAATAATAATTGCCCGTGGACGAAACCGTTAACTGTATCAACCTGTGTGAAACTACTGTAATTTCTTCAGTTTTACACAACTGTTACCCAAACAAATTCTGTCCAAGTTTATTTACTTTCAATTTCTTATTCCTTGTCTTCGTTAATATTTTGAGTTTGAAAGAATTAGTCTTTCTTTCACATGAAACCCGGAATATTATAATAGATAACTTATAACATAGAAGTAAAATACATACAATGTTAAATAAATAAATGCACGCATAGTGACCCGGTGCTGGGAACCACAGTGTCTGTTACGCGAAGGAAGGATATGTGGCGGTGGTGGAGGAGTTATTTAAAGATCAGATGTAAGGAAGGAATCTCAACTAGAAACTCTCTCGCCTGGAATCGCAGGCAGATCGTGCAGTTGGGCCAGCACTGGAACTTTTGACTCAGGCCGTGGAGCCTCGTTATCACACAACATCAAGTATGCTATGGCGGAAGGTATTTCCGTGCTCTCAGTGAGAATGAGAGAAAACCTGTTCCTCGGAGATACAGCTTTGGAGTGTATTGAAACAGAATCACAAGGGAGTAGAGATGAAAATATTGAAAGAGATCCAGGATTCGTGGAAGACAGATTTCGGGTAGATAGGAAGAAATTGGAACAAATGCTCCAACTTGGTAAGTATGTGGTTTTTATTTGGACAGTTTTGGTTAATGGAATTCTTGTTTTTTGAGTGACGGCCCTTGTCACAGCAGACATGACGGCCCGTGTTTGAATGAATGAATGAGTGAGAGTGGGCTTAACAAGATGAATACATTTATATGCATTTATGGGCACTTATAGAAGATGGTGGTAATGAAACAGCTGTGATGTTTTGGCGTGTCTTCTATTACAATTATTAATATTTGTATTTTAATGGTCGTCGCGTTTATCGCTTCCCATCTTGTGAACTGCGACCACTAACTTCAACTTGACTACATCACTTCGTCTTCAGCCTGTTCTTAATAATAAATAAATATTATTAATTAATAAATAATAATTTAATAATTACTAAAAATTATTACTAATATAAACTGAATGATGACCAAGGGGAAATGTACCCGATTCGCACGTAATTATTTTACACTGTCACCAAAATTATTTATTAAACCCATTCCATTATGATTATGTTATGCCTCACTCCTGTCTCCAATGGATGAAGTTAACTTTAGTTATCTCACTATTTACACTGAAAATATGAGAATTGTCAACATTTATATAGAAAATATGAAAATTGTCAATATTTATGCAGAAAATATGAGAATTGTCAACATTTATTTAGAAAATATGAGAATTGTCAACATTTATGCAGAAAATATGAGAAGGGAGGCTCTATTCGCAATCTATTGCGAATAAAAACAAAATTATATTCGCAATAGAATTGCGGGAAGTAACAAACATGTCACAGTGTCTGCTCACAAGTCAATTTTAGTTTGAGCCAGTAAGAAGTCTAAGAAGGTGGTTAATTTAAATAGGAATGTTCACTGTTGCAAGTTTAATTCTGCCGAATTCTCCGTAATATTTAATGAATCACCCTTTTTCTTACTTCTGTCCATTCTTCTGGCATCCCGTTTTATTTTTACATTACGTTAGTGCTGTTTAAATATCAAGAATAATTTTTCAGAATTTATATCCCCATACAAATAACGATCCCTCCAAATAATTGTGTCCCCAGGCGAGTTCAAGAATTGTTAACTTTCGTGTCTGTACACTTACTGTTACCAGGCACCCATGTGTAAATCCAAATGTAAAAAAAAAAAAAAATTATATATTGGAAACAACAAACTGTCATCAGAATTGATAATGATGTAGGTCAATATCAGCCTATTAAAAGAAGTCTCGATGAGCGCCCACTCTCTCTCGATGAGTAGTGGGTCTGCAGTCAGTAAACTGGTATAGCTTTTTGGGTGAGGGCTGGTCTGGTTCGCAAGATCAGTTCCGCGTCTAGCGTTCGTTGTCTCGGATGGCTGTGTGAGGTGCACCAAAATGGGATCTTCCCATCCAACGCAAGTTAGCAAGGCAGGCGTTTCGAGAATGTAACCGCATCGTGCAGCCAGGGTCGTGGTTTGAGCGGGCAAAAGAGCAAATTTGTACGACCGTTCGACAAAGGCTCGATAAGCGCCCACTCTCTCTCTCTATGAGTAGTGGGCCTGCAGTCAGTAAACCGGTATAGCTTTTCGGTCAGTCCTGCTGGCGTAGTTTGAAAGCTCGTTGGTAGGCGTCCAGTGGTTTTGCATGTATCACCTTGTACTTGGAGGGCGCGCTTTAGTGATGCTACTCTTGGCTTGCATGTGTGTGAATAGTCCGTCTGTCCGACAGATATCTGGTTGATCCTGTCAGTAGTCATACGCTTGTCGCTTGTCGATTGTCACTACCTCTGTCTTAAAGCTGAAAATTAAAGGAATTGACGGAAGGGCCGTTGGCATGAGGCTCTCGAGAGCCAATATATACAGGGATAACTGGCCGTGGCAGCCTAACGTCCATTGCATCTGTGTCCGTCTCCAGTCATCTTGCCATGCTCGCCACTGGAACCAGATGGACGCTAGGTGGATGAGGGAGCGAGGTCGATGGAGTTGCGCGACCACTACCTCGCTATAATCCAAACTAAAGCGCAAGTCATTTGTTTTTCATCAAAAGATGCAATGAATGAATGGTCCTCATCATTTGTGATGGACGAACATCCATTAAAAGAGGCGTGAGACATGGATGTGTAACGTCTCCAGATCTTTTTTCCCTGTACAGCAAAAGCGTCACAGCGTCCGCTCACTAGTCAATTTTAGTTTGAGCCAGTATGAAGGTGGTTAGTTTGGGGCGATATTTCAGTTGGCAAATAAAATTCATGTTAAACAAAGACATCTATTGGATCCATCGATTCCGACACTCGATCACTCCGTTGCTGCCTGAGTGCTAAAAATGAAAAAAAAAAAAAATATTGCATCCTGAATGTAGAATTGAACCTTGAGCTCCCACATGACAGGCAGAGACACCACTATGCCACTGAAGACACATTAATAGATGAACGAAAAATTATAATATAGCCACACGCATAGGAATAATCACGTGACCTACTTCTACTACGAATATAATTTTTCTCTACTCGCATTTCTATTGCGAATAGTCACTTCGATATGAGAATTGTTAACATTTATGCTGAAAATATGAGAATTGTCAACATTTACACAGAAAATATGAGAATTGTCAACATTTACACAGAAAATATGAGAATTGTCAACATTTACACACACAATGTGAAAACTGGAAAACTGGCAACATTTACACATAAATTGTAATAACCGTTTTCAACAATTACAACAAAATATGAGAATTGTCATAAATGATGAAACCAATGACAGTGCTGATCTACTCATAATTGTAAAAAGTAAATCCTCTTCCTGGACTCAGATATGCAGATGATACAGTCCTCCTGTCAAACAGTATTAAAGAATTCATAATCATCATGAAGCAGCTCCTTTATAGAATGTCACTATCATCATGATATGCCAACAAGTTTCTTGATCCCCTTGTTAGCTAAATTGCCTCATTCATCCTTATTGCTCAAAATTTCCTGCAGTGTCCTGTGTCTACCTCTGTGCTAGTCGATCTCTGTCTTTTCTTCCAGAAACCATCCTTTCTATTACTGTTTTTCTTTCCTTGCCACTGTGATGTTTAATGTGGGCAAAGTATTTTAGTTTCCCAGATGTGATGATGTTTATGAGCCAGTTTTCTTTGATACTCAGCTATTGTGAAATGTCAGTATTTAAAAAACTTGTTGCTAACAAAATTGTAAGAGCTTTTTTTATAGAATGTAAGTTCAAAAGCCTTGATTTTCTTCTTTAAGGATTGCAAAATTGTTCACGACTCATATCTGTATGTTGCCACGGGAAAGATGAATGTGTTTTTCTTCTTCTTTCCTTTGCTTGAAATTTGTCTATAACTGCAATGTTGTCTCTTGTATGAACTTTACAGTCTCTTAGTTCACTCAGTGGTCCATATAGTTTGAGTCTCCGTGGTGAAGTGGTCAAGTAATTTAATTCAGGCTCTGAAGGTTGTGGGTCCATATAGTTTATTATGTGCTGATGCCGAGGTAAGGGGTTAAACCCCTACACCGGACAGTTGGACTGAAATGTTGACCTCTTGTCCTTGACTTGGTGATGTTAATTATAAGTACTAAAGTCGGAGTGGGTTCGCCTGATGTTAATAGAGAAAACTAATCCACATGCAAAATTCAGTCCAGCTCTACTAGAAGTAGCGTGAATGGACTACGCTTGAGTTCAAAGCAAGCAAGTGAGCGCTAAAGAAAATAAGTTTATTTTCCACTGTTGTGTCTCCAGGCCAGAAGGTTTCCTTATGTATGTCATATTTTGGGCAATCTTGGGGCTGATTCCCCATTTTTAAATTTTGTATACATATGATTGTGTAATCTATTATGTCATGCTCTGAGGCGCAGAATAATTATTTGTTTTGGTCTGTCCATAAGGTGGTAATCGTCTTGAGCAGGTTTTAGTGGCTTTCTGATGGATTTGATAATTCTTTTAATTTTGGTGGTATGTAACGGGTACATCAGGTTGTTCTTCTATTGCTCTTTCTATCAGCTCTGTCATTTCCGGGTACTCCACAGTAAGAAGGTATCCACTGTATGGTGACCTTATCCTGGCTGCCAAGTTCAGAAAATAGTGTGATGAATGTTTAAAAAAAATGTTACTTTAATTTGTTTGCTAGTTTTGTACCATAATGATTAAGCTGTATAGTATTATGGGCAGTCTACCAGTTACACAAGATATAAATAGCGTAGATGCCAGCGAACGCTGAGTGGGTAGACATGGAAACATGAGTTTCCTTAATTTGTTGGCTGATGTTGTGTGCCAGGGTTCTTAACTGATTCAGGGCCAAACAAAAAGTAGGTTTGGACCAAACATGGTACACAATCACATGAACAAGTATTATAATGTACATTTCTATTCTCTGAACATTGAAATTGTGGAAGATACCAAGAAACAAAATACATAACATAATGATCCTAGGATGGAGATATATTGTTTCTCTGTCCAAATGGGAGGTCACATGTGGCAATATATTATACCTTGCCACTGATTTAGTTAATCTCTGCTTATGGCCAGTTTATGTCTTTTGGACGAACTCTACTAGCGTTGATTATGGAAGCAAGATATTCAGCATCTTTGATTTTCACTTTTCTTCAATGTTTATTGAGATATTTGGTTGGCATGATGTTTTGTCCATGAACATTTCTAAGGGATTAGAACAGTTAGTTCTGTCTGCTAAAAGACACAGAAGACCACATCTTTTTCTGATATTAAAAAGAAATAACAAACTTAATGTCCCCTGACAAAACCACATCAACTAATAATTTAAATCAGCCATGAAGAAATTGATAATATTAGAAACTCCTTGGCTCCTTAATTAAAAACAATTCAGTTTAAAGCCCAACATCAGCAAAGACATAAAAGTAAATATGTTGAGAACATGCATCTTTCCTGTGGGAACATATGGATGTGAGTCATGGACCTGAGAGAGAGAGGAGGGAAACAGAGAGAATGTCAGAGAGAGAAAGAGAAAATGACAGAGAGAGAGAGACCGAGACAGAAAGAGAGAGAGACAGAGACAGATAGAGAGAAAGACAGAGAGAGGCAGACATAGAGACCCAGAGAGATAGACAGAGATAGAGGCAGAATGACAGAGAGAGACAGAGAATGACAGAGACACCAAGAGAGGCAGAGGCAGAGAATGACAGAGAGAGACATAGAGAATAACAGGGAGAGACAGAGAGATAAAGAGAGAGACAGAAAGAGAGATAGAGAGAGACAGAAAAAGAGAGAGACTGAAAGAGACAAGACAGAGACAGAGAGCCGGAGGGAGAGACAACTTTTAAGAAGGTTCAGAATTGGACATGCAGGCCTGTATAACAATCTGCCCTTGCTATCACTTTCTGTCCTTCATCATCATTATCATGTGCCATACTGATAAGCATGGGCGGTCATGTTTCGCCATCTCAAGTCTCACATGATCATCAGAGTCATGGGTCAGCTCTGTGTTCTTGTCTCGACCGTACCATGTGGCCAAGCCATCCAGATATTTACTTCTCTGCCTTTCCCTTTTTCTTTTCCCCTCAATCTTGCCAGTTGTTACCAAGTTCTCAAATTTATCTCTTCTCATAGCGTGTCCAAAAAATTGTGACTATCTACGTCTAATTTCTTTAATCAATTTATGGTTTTAATTTTTTTCTTTTAGGACATGGTCATTGGTTTTTCTGTCTGTCCATGGTATTCTTTGCATTTTTCTCAACCACATTTCCACAGTCATCAGATGTTTTTCAGCTCTGTCCATCTATTCTTACATTCTTAGTTACTTTGACAAGAGAAATACCGAAGCATAGATTGCATAGGAGAGAGAGAGAGAGAGAGAGAGAGAGAGAGAGAGAGAGAGAGAGAGAGAGAGAGAGAGAGAGAGGCTTTCTCAATATAGTGGGCATGATTATGTTGCCATGCAATGTAAAAACATCTTTGGCCCACAAATATCCAAAATATGGCCGTGGTTTGCTGTAAAGTCTAGTTACATGTGCTTTGCTGGACATTGCATTCAACCCCAGCATTTATTGACAGTGTGTTTTTGTTTTAATTTTATATTTAGTAGTTTGCTATTGCTTTCTGAACGACTGGCGCCTCATACCATCAGAATCAATGCACATTTTCTAAATCGCTGGCTGCTGATTTTGAACCCTTGACTTAGTATGTCAGGTAATTGTAAAACTGTTTTACTAACCCCTAAGTGACAATTCTGACCTATCGCTATAACTATAATCATGAACAAAACAACTACAGAGATTTTAAAGGCCTTAGAATAAGCGTAATATGTGATCTTTGTCCATCAAGAATGATGAAGACTGTTCATTTCATCCAGTGGGGCAGAAAGTTAGGGTCTGTGAGTTTTAAGACAGCTGGTTAGGCCTATTTTAGCTCAAAATGTTCTTTGACAATGTTGACAAAGAATGTTTGACATTCCAGGAGGAGGATCTCCTGCTGTGGTTTTTTTGTCCAGCATCTTTTCACAGTTCTTGCAGTCCTGTTTGCTTTACAAGTGACTACACCCTTGTGTAATGATGCACGTCACAAATTTCAGTCTTTCGCAGCAGTCTCCAAAGTGTTGTGATGAATTCCAAAAGCTGTTAGTGATATCTTCAGAGTCTCTTTAAAGCATTTCCTCTGGCTGCCTTGGGAGAGTTTACCACAGCACAGTTCACCGCGAAAAATTCATAATATGATATGAATGTAGATTACACATTTGAGAAAGAAATGTCATCATCATCATGTGGCAAGCCCTTGAAAGAATGTTGCTCTCATCAGCACTCACAGCAAAAATTCTTGACCCTTTTGCCAGTTCCCTGCCCTAAGTATATTCATGCCCAGTATTTCATCTCATCTCGCTGTGCTCCTCTTGTGCCTTGCAGTGTTGAGGTGAAGCATAAACAGCGGGAGAGTGCCCAGTTATGGGCTTCATATATCATGATTCCTACGGACTCTGCTATTCCCTCTGTCCATCGTTTAGGTGGCCGTCCTCTTCTTCTGCTTCCATTTCATCTGTACATCATTGCTTGTCGTGGTATACTGTTAGTTGGTAATCTAGTTACATGGCCAAACCATTGAATTTGCTGCCTCAGTGTGAGTAATGAAAGAAACAAATAAAGGACCCTTGCACATTGAGGCTTATTGGATATGTGGTGCTAGCTCCAATATGTTTATACACCAGTCAGCACTCCAGGGGTGATGTCACTATCATACCAACCGCCTTTATTTCCTTAGACATTTTCTTGTACCCATTTTAGGCTGTGGGCTCCGTGGCGAAGAAGTTATGGAAGCAGTTTTTAATCCCGCGTTCAAAACAGCTGCAGGCGATTTGGCAGCAGACCGTCTTGCATTGATTTTTTACAAAATCGTATGGGTGCTGGTCGTTCAGAAAGCAGTGGCAAACTACTGAACGTAAAAAAAGCTAAGAGATCACAACAGCAAAAAATGCTGGTGTTAACTGCGACGTCTTGTAAAGGGTATTCAGCTAACTTTAAGAATTTAGACAGGGTCAGTTAAAAAAAAATTTGCCTCGATGCAAATTCAAATAATTACCAACAAACTGGCTGACAAGTCTCTTTGACTCCTCTGCTCCTTTATAGGACAGGCTTGTATAAAACAAATTTAGCATGTCGCGGTATGGATCAATCTTCCACAATAATGACTCATGATTGATCAATGAGAGCCAGCCTGTATACAAACAATTGCAAGTTATTTTAACATGATTTCAGTACAGACTACGAGCCTCCTGAAAAATTCTGATACACGAAGTATTCTTCAGTTTTGTTCTGTAGTTCTGTCTGAAACGATCATCTGAGTGTCCCGCTACATAGATGAAAGTTAGCTGGGCTAATTGTGATGTGCTCATTGTGTTCAGCTACTTTTGTTGTAAGAGGTGAGTTTGGATCTTCTTGAGCATGTTTATAGTCTCTCAGTATGCATGCATGTGAATACTTTTGCGTGCCGAGCCAATTCAGGGCTTTGTTTAGTCTTTGTTTTCATCGCAAGGCTGTTTGTAGTCACTAAAGTCTCTATTCAACTCTTCTTTTGACATGCCTCAGAAATTTCACTTGTATTCTTATGATTTCGATGAGTGATTCTACAGTTAAATATAGTTGCTTGTCCTCTTCGGTTAGCGGGGTAGAGGTATCCCCTATCAAAGGAGATGTAAGACGCCTCCTTTCCTCCATTAGTCTACGGGACACCCTTGGGCAAGGTGGAGTACCCGTTTAGCCCCCCGATCAGGGCAACGTGAAGCCATGGAAGCAGGTGGTGGATGGAGTGTGAGAGCAGCCGACAGATTGTTGTTGGTTATGGTCTTGCACTCTGCGGCGATAGGCAGATGATCTCATAAGTAGAGACAATGGCTATGGCCACCGACTAGTACAGTCACTGCCCAGAAGGAAAGCAATGGCAAACTACCTTCTGCAAAACTTGCCAAGAAACAATAACAACCATGAACAAAGAGAAGATGGGTGCAGGATGTGGCGGATGATCTCCAGATGGGTGTATCAGACGCGGGACATCTTGCTCATGATCGAGACGTTTTCCGGAAGGTTGTTATGGGAGCGAGGTTCTGCAAAGGACATGCTACTGAATGAATGAATGAATGAATGAATGAATGTCCTCTATAGGATGTCTCAGCTGATCCCAGCATGTATTGGCCGTTTGTGATTTTCTAGGCAGTTTTACATTTAGCAATTTGGCATTGCTTTCTATATGACAGAACCTAAACTATTGTGAAAATCAATGCAAAACAACCCGCTCCCAATTGCCCGTGGCAAACATATAACCAGATATGTTGAGATTGTGAAATTGAGTTCACCACCCCAGGCCACAGACACCGACATTGTTTTTTGGTCCTAGTTTGCTTTCAGCTGTTGTATGTTCGGGTTGTAAGCAGATGTGGTTTCTGAATTATGACTTCATTTATGAAATGGCTTTGCAATCCTTGAAATTCCTTAATATGAGTAGATTTTATGTTGTGACCTGCTTTGAACTCAAGCATAGTCCATGCATATGCTACTATCTCTCTAGTACAATAGCCTGACTTTTGCATTTGGGTTAGCTTTCCCTGTTACCAGCGTCCCTCACGATCACGCGAAGAGAAGTCAACATTTTAGTCCAACTGACCGGTGTAAGGATTGAACCTACTACCTCGGCATCAATACACCAGATGTTTAAGAATGAGCGCTCTTATCCATTCGTCCATACTGATGTCCCTATATAAAATAACAACTTACCTGTTAGATTCCATTTGGTCTGAGAGACCTTTCATATCTCCCTTCCCCTCTGTATTTATCTGTAACATCAAGCATTTATTTTTACAAGTCAACTGAATGTTAACGTCTTCTTATTGCGTTTTTTTTCTCAAACTTTAAAGTTCAGTGTCAGAGATGATCTTGGGCGTTGTTTTGAGTGTATTGAGATCATTATACAGTTTGTCTTTAACTGAGGTTTTTGAAGGACACTTATTAGTCCATTACATGGAGAATTTATTTTAACAAGCCAACTGAATTTTATCACCATCATATCAGACTTGCTGGCTTCGTGGCTAAAGGATTGCGAACGCGGTTCGAGGCTCAGCTGCGACCGATTTGTGCAGCAGACCGTGTCGCGTTGTGTTATAACATGCTGGTATGGGAGCCGGTCGTTCAGAAAGCAATGGCAAACTACTGAACGCAACACTTACCTAGTACATCAACAGCAGCTGAAAAATGCTGGTGTTGACTGCGACGTCCCGTAAGGGATACGCAACAATAAAAAAAAATAAATCAGACTTGGTGTTATTTCTCAGTATTTGAATCCAGTTTCAGAGATGAAGTTGGATGTGTTTTTGAATGCTCTGATACCCCCGGGAAGGTTAACCCTGTCAACAAATGCCCGCAGAAGTTGGATGTGTCGGCCTAACGGCGCAAGAACGCAGCTCTGCTGTAAACAGGCACAACGCAATCATGTCCGAAAAAAAACTCAGGATGAACACAGAAGAAGAAGAAGAAGAATGATCTGATACCTCCATAGAGTGTCTGTAACTGAAGTTGCTGAACACCAGAGGTGAAGTATATCGTTTTGAGTGCATTGAGATATGCACAGACTTTGTCTTTAACTTAGATTGTTGAAGTATACTGATTTCTGAGGTGAACATGGATGTTGTTTTAAGCATTGAAAACTCCATAGAGTTTGTCTTTAACTGAAGTTGCTGAAAACCATAGATGAATTTGGATGTTATCTTGAGTGCTTTGATATCCTGAGAGTTTATCTTTAATTGAGAAAGAGATCAGACATAAACCTGGATGTTGTTTTGAGAGCATTATGATCTCGATAGAGTTTGTCTTTAACTGAAGTTGTTGAAGACCAGAGATGAATTTGGATGTCGTTATGAATGCATTGAGATCTCTCAAGAGTTAGTCTTTTACTGAGGTTGCTGAAAGCCAGATCTGTGTTTAAACATTGCTCTGTATATTACACCATTTCAAAATATGGTCTCCAGCTGTCTCAGGTTATTTACATATGCACATTCATGAGCAGGTCCAATTTTGAACTTGTGACACGAGGAGCCTTTAAGTTTGCTGTGACATGCCTTCATATTCAACATTATTTCCTTTTAGCTTCTTTCCACCTATTTCCAACTATTCTCAAATAATACTGGGTCTTCTTTGATACTTTATCTTTTTAAATGTGTGTGTGCGTGCATGTGTGCGCGCAGAGTTCCCCCCCCCCCCCCCCCCTTTTTTTTTCCCATTGGCTCACTTTTAATTAAGCATAGTCCATGCTACTACTTCTAGTTCACTGGGCTGCTTTTTGCATGTGGATTAGCTTTTCTCTATTACCTGTGGCCTCACCATCAGGCGAACCCACTCCGACTTCAGAGGTACTAGTAATTTACGCCCACAGGCCAAGGACGAGAAGTCAACAGTTTTGTTTGTTGTTTTGACTCTTTCATAATTTCAATCAAAACATAATAATAATAAATTGAATCTCATTTAGAGATATCTATTACTAAGCTTGAAACTTCACTGGAGACTCGTACTCATCATCATCATGCCGATAAGCTTGGGCGGTCATGTTTTGCCATCTCAAATGAGTCGTGAATCTGCTCTATACATTCTTGTCTTGACCATACATAACATAAAAATGTACTGCTATATTTGAAACTTGATCGGAGACATGTGCTACAATACTTGAAACATGATCTAGACATACATTTGTAAATTGTATCTCATTTAGAGATGTGTACTGCATACATGAAACTTGACCAAGGCATACAGTAGTCAGTTGAAACTCATTTAGTGACTTGTAGTAATGTACTTGAATGTTGACTAGAGTCTTATACTAATATACTTGAATGTTGACTGGAATTTTATACTAATATCATGAATCTTGACTGGAGACTTGTACTAATCTATTTTAATATTTACTGGAATCTTATACTAATGTACTTGAATATTGTCTTGTTTGGCGCTCATAGAAGGAGAAGAAGGAAGTATAGATTAGAGGATGCACTAGAAAACATTACATTTGAAAGCTATATTTACCAACCGGAATTTGAATCTGTCACCTCCAAATGATGACAGCGCCTCGCTGCAGGAACAAGTGTACTTCGACGCATGACCAACTAGACACTCCACAAAAGTGTCTTCATTAGCCATGTCTGTCATACACATGAACCTAACAACTATGGAATACGGACAGAATTTGTATCACACCATTGAGATAGCACCATAGGTCTCATAATTTTATATTAAACCAGCATAGGTCAAATAACAAACGTACAAACAGTATAGTCACAAACATTTAAAGAAGGGAAATGATTGGCAGGTCCTAATGCTGTACACATATTACACAGAAAATCAATTGGGGAACCCTTTGAGGTCACTGAGACAGTTGGGAGAGACAGACCTGAGAGACACACTGAGACAGTTGGGAGAGACAGACCTGAGAGACACACTGAGACAGTTGGGAGAGACAGACCTGAGAGACACACTGAGACAGTTGGGAGAGACAGACCTGAGAGACACACTGAGACAGTTGGGAGAGACAGACCTGAGAGACACACTGAGACAGTTGGGAGAGACAGACCTGAGAGACACACTGAGACAGTTGGGAGAGACAGACCTGAGAGACACACTGAGACAGTTGGGAGAGACAGACCTGAGAGACACACTGAGACAGTTGGGAGAGACAGACCTGAGAGACACACTGAGACAGTTGGGAGAGACAGACCTGAGAGACACACTGAGACAGTTGGGAGAGACAGACCTGAGAGACACACTGAGACAGTTGGGAGAGACAGACCTGAGAGACACACTGAGACAGACCTATGGTTCCCCAACTGATTTTTTAAATATTGTCTGGAGACTTACCTATACAAATGCACTTGAATCTTCACAGCAGACTTATGCTAATGTACTTGAATATTGTTTGGAGACTTATACTAGTATACTTGAATCTTAACTAGAGACTTATACTAATGTACTTGAATATTGACTGGAGACTTATACTAGTGTACTTGAATCTTGACTGGAGACTTATGTTAGTGTACTTGAATCTTGACTGGAGACTTATACAAATGTACTTGAATATTGACTGGAGACTTATACTAATAAACTTGAATATTGACTGGAGACTTTTACTAGTGTAGTGGAATATTGACTGGACACTTTCATAAAATGGTTTGAAGCTTGGCAAGAGACTGCGGAAATCATCACTGTCATCCTGTGGCTCATTTGTAATTCTTATGCATATCGACTATCAGTCAATGTTTAGAAGGATAAAATACGTTAGATTCAGCATTAATGGTTGTTATCCTTTCATGTCTCTTATCTTCGTGAACTGTTTTGGATTTATTGCCATGCACAGGTGTCTGTGGTATATAGTGAACTGATTGTTTGACTTCCAGAGCTCTGATGTTGGATGTCTCTGTTAGAATAAGAGACGAATGCTGCGGCGGCTTGTCCATAAGCCTTCTGCCCTAGTATGATGGAGCCGTTAGTCAGTTAACACTTCCCTGGCTATTACAGTTCGAAGACAATACTTGGTTTTAGAACCAGCACCGCTGCACACCAGGAATTTCCAGGCTTGCTCTCTTCCCCTCATGCTCTATCCCCGTCATGCTGTAATCCCCTTATGCTCTAATCCCTTTATGCTCTATTCTCCTCGCACCCTATTCCTCTCATGCTCTGTTCCCGTCATGCTCTGTTCCCATCATACTGTATTCCCGTCGTGCTCTATTCCCGTCGTGCTCAATTTCCGTCATGCTCTATTCCCGTCGTGCTCTATTCCCGTCATGCTCTATTCCCGTCATGCTCTATTGCCCTCATATCATGTGCCTGTATGTATGTTTTTATGAATGTGCATGAGTACACGTGTCTGCCCGCCTGCCTGTCTCATAATATGGTAATATGCATTTCTTATGTTTACAATATGCATTTGACAATGTTTTTTTTTCCTATGTGAATGTAATATGCACAATGATAAACGAAAGGGGAGTGATTGGAAGGGCCGAATGTAAGACGGGCCTGTGTGCCCAATTTGTGACCCTTTGAAAATACAGTTCGTTCGTTCGTTCGTTCGTTTGTTCCCTCATGCTCTATTCCCCTCATTCTCTATTCCCCCCTGCTCTGTTTCCCCTCCCCCTGCTCTGTTTTCCGCCTGCTCTATTCCTCTCATGCTCTATTCCTATCATGCTCTATTCCCCTCCTGCTCTTCACACCTCGTGCTCTATTCCCCTCGTATCTATGTAGAAACATTAAGAGAGGTACCAGAAGAAGCTTGTAAGAATGTAATGTAAAGACGTAGGACAACGGGTGTTGGAGACATACTAGAAATTCAAGGCACTCGATGCAGATGCTACTTGATTGATTGAATGATGAATAGCTAGATTCGTACCTGGCACCTCTACAGTTTCCGCCTGGGCGTGGGGTTGGAGTCTGTTGACAATGAAATACCTGGCTGCATCTTGACCTGCCTCTACACAAATCATATGTAAAGTTCCAGTACCGGTCTTGCCCATCCCAGTGGTTTCTGAGATTGGAGAGGGGGCGTAGAGTTCTGCAACACATTTCCCAAGGATATGATATTTTGGTAAGTAGATAGGGAGGGAAAAAAAGAAGATGCAGCAGTAGTAGTAGCAACAGCAGCAGCAGTAGTAGTAGAGGCAGGCGAGGAAGAAAAGACGAAGTAGTATTACACTAGCAGTATTAGTAGTAGAGGCATATGAGGAAGAAAAGATAAAGCAGGAGCAGCATTAGTAGTAGTAGCAACAGTAGAGGCAGGCGAGGAAGAAAAGATGAAGTAGTAGTAACAAGAGCAGCATTAGTAGTAGTACTCGTAGTTGTACTACTGTTGCTACTACTACTACTACTACTACTAGTAGAAGTTAATAGTAGTATTACTACTACTACTACTAGGAGTAGTAGGATCAGCATTAGCAGTACTATAAAAAGATAAAGAGTTAAATAACGTCTCAAGTAGGAGTAGTTAATGTACACAATCACAGCGTGGTACACAGTAATGCCCCGTAAGTAACCCGCTGGGGTTAAGAGTTTATCCAGGCCGTAATCAACCGGAGAACTTTGAAATCGACGGCAAATCTGCCTGGTAGTTGTGTGGACTCAGTTCCCCCCTTCCTTCCAGCGTGTCAATCCACATTCCTTTCCTCGGCTGCTTTATTCGTTTAGTGTCCTTTGCATCACCCCATCAGAGCCGACCGCCCCGGGGGGTGATGTGCGTGAGTTTGAGCAAATCTTGGCGACCTGTGAGTCAATTTCAGATATGAGGGTAGGGGGCCGGGCACGAGTGATGCCTCGCTATCTATAATCGTGCAAGGTGAGTGTGTATTTTTAGTGTGTGTCTTGCGTGTGTGTATGTGCGCGCGTGCGTCAGTACTCACCATTATACCGAGACCCTTGAGAGGGAGAAAGGGGAATGTTGAGAAATTACGATTGGTGTCTCTCCTTTGTAGTAACCCATTCTAACCTAATTATTGCTTGAACATCTAACCCAGTCATATAGTTAGATGGTCGATTAGTTAGTTAAAAGTCGAGAGGATCGACTTCATTGCACCGGGTGTTATCCCATATGGCTCAGTCTCTTTCCGCAGGGTGGCCTGCCGAAAGCGTAGCTCAAAGCACGAACTCCTTATCTCCAGCGACGACCCTCAGGAGTCTCCGAGAATAATGCACTGGTGAATCGAAAGACGTAGCCCGGAATCGAAACCACAACCTTCGGAGCGCGAGGCAGACGGCTTGACTACTTCGCCACGGAGACTCGGTTGGTAGTTAATGCTCAAGAAGACTGAGTTTTAACTCAAGTCCGGTGAATTAGCGTTCAGGTCGCCTGGGCATTGCAGAGGGGCTTGCATCTATCGGAGTTAGTCTGGTGTCGAAACATCACCCAACCGGTACCAAAGTACCATCTACATAGAGGCCGTGTTGCTGAGCTCCTCTTCCCCTCTCCAAGCTCAGAAAACAGCGGGAGGTGCAAGACCGGTACTGGAACTACATATCTGTGGAGAGGCGTATGGGGATACAACCAGATCATGTTTAAGCGGGTACCTCACATTCAGACTGTCTGAGATGAGGCCTGGTTGGTCTTGTGTCCTTCGCGGGTAGGGTTGCTAAACGTCCAGCCAAAATGAGGACATGGCCTCCACTTTAGCCTAATATTCTCCGTCTGGCAGGCAAAGCTAAAAACCTTTAAAATGTTCGGCTTTTCTGATATTTTATGTTATATTTTTTTATATATTGTTGTTACAACTTACATGTATCTATACTCTACCGTATGTTTACATTGTTAAAATGTACAAAGTCTATACATTTCTGCGAACTAGTCAATTATAGTAATTCTGTTATCTGTGTCTGGCTCATTACTCGTTTTGATATTTACTTTTGCTTCTTTATTAAAACCTATTGCTCAGTAATATTTATTTAATTTTCCTATGCATGTTGCTTTCAGAGTTACTTAAAATTTGTGAAGTATTCTTCAGTATCCCTGAACACAATGGCAATGTGGAAAGAGCGTTCTCCTTGATTAATGCTAAATGGATAAAGGAAAGGAACAGACTCTTATTCGACTCTGTAAAGGGCATCATTTTCACAAAATACAATTTGAAGAATCTTATCTGTGAACAGTTTTATTCTACGAAAAGTTGGCTCCTCCGAGAAATATGTTGTGTAATTAATGAAGATTATAAGGTAATAATTGTACAATCGGCTGTTTAAATAATGTTTTTTTTTAGCATTTTGAAAAAGGCCTCTTGAATTTATATTTATTTTTTAACATGATTGTTTCTTGGTCGATTCACTAAGAGTAAGATACACTTATAATAAAATCGTACTGATCGTGGATTCAATCTGGAACGATTCAAATGAAACATTCAATATTTTATCCTTTGTCCTCTTATTTTTTGTCTTATTATGTCCTCCTTTTGGCGCCCACGTATCTGGCAACCTTATTCACGGGTTTTAGGCATCTATTTGTTTATATTTTGAATTAATGTACATAAAAAAGACTGTTAGATTCATACAAGAGACAACATTTGCAGTTATAGACATATTTCAAGCGAACGAAAGAAGAAGAAGAAGAAGAAGAAGAAGAAGAAGAACATGTACATAAGGACACATAAAACCTGTGCTTTTGTATGGATGTGATGTGTGAACAACTAGCAGACAAGCTGAAAAACATCTGATGGCTGTGGAAATGTGGTTTCTGAGAAGAATGCAAAGAATACCATGGGCAGACAGAAAAACCAATGACCAAGTCCTACAAGAAACAAATGAAAACCGTAAACTGATTAGAGAAATTAGGCGTAGACAGTAACAGTTTTTTGGTCACGTTATGAGAAGAAATAAATTCGAGAATTTGGTGACAGCTGGCAAGATCGAGGGGAAGATAACAAGGGGAGGACAGATAATTAAATACCTGGATGACTTGGCCACGTTGTATTATCGAGACAAGAACACTGAGCTGATCCACGACTCTGGTGATCGAGTGAGATGGGAAAACATGACCGTTCACTCTTACCGGCATGGCATGACATAAAGACAGTAACATCTTCTAAATACTAAGAGCATCAAACGATCTTAATCATACCCGCTGCTGCTTCATCTGAGCCGCCTGGTTAAACAACAGGGGGAAGGGGAGGTGTGGTTTGAGAGAAGAGTGTTGAGAGTATCGTGGAGAGAGTTGAGAGTATCATGGAGAGAGAAGAGTGTTGAGAGTATCATGGAGAGAGAAGAGTGTTGAGAGTATCGTGGACAGAGAAGAATGTTGAGATTATCGGGGACAGACAAGAATGTTGAGAGTATCGTGGACAGAGAAGAATGTTGAGAATATCGTGGACAGAGAAGAATGTTGAGAGTATCGTGGACAGTGAAGAATGTTGAGAATATCGTGGACAGAGAAGAATGTTGAGAGTATCGTGGACAGAGAAGATTGTTGAGAATATCGTGGTGAGAGAAGATTGAGAATTTCGTGGAGAGAGAAGAGTGTTGAGAAAATCGTGGAAAGAGAAGAATGTTGATAATATCGTGGACAGAGAAGAATGTTGAGAATATCGTTGACAGAAAAGAATGTTGAGAATATTATGGACAGATAGAATGTTGAGAATATCGTGGACAGAGAAGAATGTTGAGAATATCATGGACAGAGAAGAATGTTTAGAATATCGTGGACAGAGACAAATGTTGAGAGTATCGTAAACAGAAGAATTTTGAGAATATAACGAACAGAAAAAATATTGAGAGTATCGTGGAGAGAGAAGAATGTTGAGAATATCGTGGACAGAGAAGAATGTTGAGAATATAGTAGATAGAGAAGAATGTTGAGAATATCGAGGGCAGAGAAGAATGTTCAGATTATCGTGGACATAGAAGAATGTAGAAAATATCGTGGAAAGAGTAAGTAAGTAAGTAAGTAAGTAAGTAAATCTTTATTTTCCAAGGGTTAAGAATTGGGCACGCAGACCCGTCTGACATTCTGCCTTTCTTTTCTATTTCCTCTCATACATTCTTTCATTCAACATCTCTTATGAAGCAATTCTTTGACAACAAAAGAACAATAAGCATTAAAACGCATGAAAAATAATCAATAATACATGACTTGTGGAGGCAATGTTTAACATGGGCATCATGAATACCCAAGGTGGGTATAACGTGCCATACATATGGGAATGTTTTTTTGCTAGGTGTCATTCGAGATAATTTACCATTATTATTGTCTTTGTTGCTATTTTTTGAATATCGTGGATAGAGAAGAATCAAGATAATGTAATGACCAGAGAAATTTGTTTAGAATATCGTGGACAGAGAAGATAATAATATCGTGGACAGAGAAGATAATAATATCGTGGACAGAGAAGAATGTTTACAATATTGTGGACGGAGAAGAATGTTGAGAATATCGTGAACGGAGAAGAATCTTGAGGGTTTCGTGAACTGAAAAGAATATTGAGAATATCGTTGAACAGAGAAGATTGTTGAGAGTATCGTGGACAGAGAAGATTGTTGAAAATATCGTGAACTGAGAAGAATGTTGAGTGCCGTAACATCAAGAATGTTGAGAATATCATAGTTAGAGAAGCATGTTGAGAATATCGTGGACAGAGAAGATTGTTGAGAATATCGTGGATGAAAATGACAGAAAATGATGAGGTATTGAGAGCTGCCGATCTTATATCACTAATGAAAACCAAAAAGAAAAGACAAATGAAATGGATAGGGCATATTAATCAAAAGGTGTCGTGGATAAATTAACTTTATGTGGGAAGTTAGTAGGCAAGTTAGACATTGAAGAACAAAATGTAAGTGGAAAGCTGAAGTCCAATTTTGCCGTCAAGTGCCGTGGGGAGGATAAGTTGACGTTCCGGCGTCCGAGGGGTGGCACTGGATAGTGTCATTCCTGGTGATTGTAGAATGTCCTTGATGTCGCGAATGCTTCTCTTCCCGGGCGTCCTCTTGCTCTCGTAGCAGATCTTTGATGGTTTAGCAAAAGTGCTGGTAGCTGACGGATGGTGTTGCATTTCTAACCAATCGGCCGAATCACTTGATTTTCTGCCCTTTAATATATGTAGCACGAGGTGTTGATCCCACTGTCTGTCTGATAACATCATTTCTTACTCGGTCTCGGATTGGTTAAGTTGGCAGCTCTCCTCAAGCATCTCATCTCACATGTGTTACTTTTGCGTAAATGTGATTTGTAAAATGCTTGACATTGGTAATAAAGCTTAAGTAGTGGGCAGTAAAGAATAATATAAACAACACCAACTTCATTAAAATATAATATAGCCTTATGTGGGAAAATATTGGTCAGTAAAGACGGGAAGGCAGAGAAAGATGTATTTGGCAGGTTTCAACAGCGGGGCAACTAATCAGTAGTTATATAGGCAACACCGGATGTATCAATGTTTGAGACGACTGAGGGGGTTGTAAGGTTATGATCGTCGATGTCTACTCCGGACTATGTGCCCGAAGAAGGGGAAGGAGATTAAGGAGGAGAAGAGGGAACAGTCGCCTGGTATTATCTTAAAAAAAGGGGGCGGGTGAATATCGTGGCGAAATAGTGATGGCGCCTGCCTCGCGTACCAGAGGTCGTGGGTTCATTTCCGTCAACGGTACACGTGCGCAGTCTTCTCGGAGACTTCTGGGGGTCGTCGCTGGAGCTTCGGAGTTCGTGCTCTGAGCAACGCTTTCTGCAGACCGCACTACGGAAAAAGACCGAGCCATATGGGATAAAACCCGGTGCAATGAAGTCCATTCTCTTTCCTTTAACCCTCTTTCTTATATAAAGAGAGAGAGAGAGAGAGAGAGAATGAGAGAGAGAAAGTGAGAGGGAGGGACGGCCTAGCCTGGGTGTGATTTGCGAGTTTCGCTCACGATGTATGTAAACTGATACACATGTGATAAGCTGTACTGTGCGAAGACTGTGACCGTTGGAAGATAAGGAATGTTGATGAAAGAGGACGTGGCCGTTGGGAGGCTAAAGCCGGCCACATATCATCAGATAATATTGTACCAAGAAAGAGAAGCGGGGATATGGAAAGGACGTTGGCTAGGAAGCGGTCTCTTATCTATATATATGAGGTAGGGCGGTGTAAACTCAGAAAGTATATCATAATATACTAGCACTGTGCTCGAATCACATTTGTGGAAACACCTCAGTTATAACCAAGGCTGAGAATGCAGGTTGAACCAAGTACAAATTTTATTTTCTTCTTATATCGGACCGGATAAACCCGGAAACCGTGGTAGAGCAGTGGCTAGCATGCTTCCCTGCGGCTTGTGATCATGCATTCTTCTTCTTCTTCTTCTTCTGCGTTCATCCGAATTTTTTTTCCGGATGTGATTGCGTTGTGCCTGTTTACAGCAGAGCTGCGTTCTTGCGCCGTGAGGCCGACTCATCCGACTTCTGCGGGCATTTGTTGACCAGGTTAACCTTCCCGGGATCATGTATTCAGATCTCTTTGGAGGCGGGTTAAAACAATTTTCATGGGCTTCCTGTCGACCCAGCCTACAATAGGAACCAGAGAATGTCCCAGGAAGTAAAGGAGGTCAGCGTGTTATTAACTAATTCGGCCTTCGAGTGTCTCATGATTTATTAAAAATTTGAGACCGAGCACTATATACCAAATACTCACCAAGGCGTGTAAAGGGCCCGTTATGTATAAAGGTAAGTTAATAAGAAAGGCACAAATGGCTGTAGAAAAATAACTAAATACGATAACAACTTGAAACCAGTTTATTTTTATGCATACATTGTCCCTTTATTTCTCAACATAATTTCCACCATCATTGATGCACTTATCCCATAGTTTTATCAGTTCTCCCAAACCGGCTGCACAGAACTGCGTGCTCTGTTTTCTAAACCACGTTTCCACTTCACATTAAACTTCGCCGTCATTCGCGAAATGTCTCCCGCCAAGGTGAGTTTTCAATGTTTATGCTGACAAATGTTTGTCCCGTAAAGCGGGGCATCAATCAATCATATGCCATGCCGGAAAGCGTGGGCGGTCATGACTCGCCATTTCACTCGATCACCAGCGTCGTGGATCAGCTCAGTGTTCCTGTCTCGTCCATGCCATGTGGCCAAGCCATCCAGGTATTTTCCTCTCGGTCTTCCTCTTGGTCTGTTCCCTTCGATCTTGCCAGTTGTCACTAAGTTCTCCAATTCATTTCTTCTCATAACATGTCCAAAAAATGTTGACTGTCTACGTCTAATTTCTCTAATCAATTTACGATTTTCATTTGTCTCCTGCTAGTACTTGGTCATTGGTTTTTCTGTCTGTCCATGGTATTCTTTGCATTTTCCTCAGAAACCACATTTCTGCAGCCATCAGATGTTTTTCAGCTTGACTGCACATTGTCCTAAGTTTCACACCCATACAAAAGAACAGGCTCTATTTATCCCCTCAACACTCTTTTCTAGTTTCAATTGACATCTTTTTATTGGTCAGAATGTTTTTCATCTTGCTAAAGGCTACTTTCGCCATGGCGATTCTAATCTCTTCAAGGCATGTCCCATCAGATATTATGACTGTTCCGAGATAATTGTACCGATTCACTTGTTGAAGAATATTCCCATTTACTTGTATATTACATTGTGGTACTTCGTTCTTCCTAGTGACGACCATCACTTGTGTCTTCTTACAATTTAATTCCAACTCCAGCTGCTCATTGTGTACCACAACCGCGTCTACTAATTGTTGTAGATCTTGTGCATTGTCTGCAATCAACACTGTATCATCTGCATATCTAATGTGATTGATGTTTCGTCCTCCAATGCTGATTCCATTTATATCTTCTACATTTCTGAAAATATTTTCACTGTATAGGGAAAAAAGATCTGGAGACATTACACATCCCTGCCTAACACCTCTCTTAATAGGCTGATATTGTCCCACTTCATTATCAATCCTTATGGCAGTTTGTTGTTTCCAACATATGTTTTTTTATGTCTAATGTCTTTCCCATCAATTTGTAGATCTGCAAGCATATCTACCATGTTGACATGTCTAACTCTATCAAAAGCCTTTGTGTAGTCAATAAAGCAAAGGTGTATATCCTTGTTTACTTCTATAGCACGTTCAATAACTGTTCGCAGCATATACACAGCATTTACTGTACCCTTTCCTTCTACAAACCACATTGTTCTTCCCCTATTTCAGGTTGTATTTTCTTCCTCACTCTTTGCATGATAATTCGTAGCAAAATCTTTGTGATTTGACTCATTATACTAATTGTTCTATGTTGATTACATTCCAAGGCTCCTGATTTCTTTGGGATTGCAATAAATACAGAGTTACATAATTCAGAAGGTATATCTCCAGTATCATATTATGTGTTCAGCAGTCTGGTGACTTGATGTATTCCATATTCTTCTAAAGCTTTAATCATTTCTGTTGTAGCGGGGCATAGCTGGGTAGAAAAAATTACGAGGGCGAGTCAATAAGTAAGTCACACAGTTATGTGGGATGGCAGGTAAATGAAAATGAACGTACCCTCGTATATTTGACGTGGTACACTCGTTCAAGTTTAATCAAAGCCTGATTTAGGATTGAGTCTGTCGCGTCAGTCCTAACCATCCGCGCAATGTTTTCTCGTACTTTTTACGGTTGATCAAGGATGTGCTAAAAACTGGTTGTCTCTGTGGTCACTTGTACTGTCTGTGCCTTTAGATTTTTTTTCGAAAGTAATTAAATGAGCCACTGATATTTCATAGCGGTTATCACTCTCGGGCATGCTCTCTCTCTCTCTCTCTCTCTCTCTCTCTCTCTCTCTCTCTCTCTCTCTCTCTCTCTCTCTCTCTCTCTCTCTCTCTCTGTCTCTTTCACTGCCTCACTCTCTCACTCACACTGTCTTGGTCTCTCTCTCTCTCACTGTCTCGCTCGATCACTCTGTCTCTCTCGCTCACTGCCTCACTCATTCATACACATACTCTCTCTCACTGACTGACTGATTGACACACTGACTGACTGACTGACTGACTCACTCACTCACTCACTCCCTCATTCACCTACTCGCTCACTCACCTACTCTGTCACTCCTTCTTTCATTCTAACTTTGTTTTCTCCGCCAAACACCCCCCCCCCCCCCTTGCAAAAAATAGCCCCTCCCCTTCTGATATAACAAATCAGCTAAAAATCAGTTCCAACTTTAAATATAAATGTTACAGAAGAGTATTAAATAATTCAATGGACGGAAAGAAGCACAAACAGTTCTGTCCAACAAGAATTCATTGTTAGTTATTAAGACAGATTAGTTATAAAGACAAATTAGTTATTAAGACTTATTAGTTATTAGGACAAATTAGTTATTAAGACTGATCAGTTATTAAGACAGATTAGTTATTAAGACAGACAAAAATGAGATGAGATGTTTCAGACATGTAAAAAGACACGAAATCCCCCATGATCACGTAAAAAGACACGACATCTTCTCTCCCCCATCCCCCCATGATCATGTAACAAGTCCTGGGTTCTCATTACGACCTGCAGAACAGACTTCCAACCCCCTGCCAGTTCTCCTGCCCCAGACATGATCATCCCCAAGGTGTCTGTCTTGTCCCGCATCCAGCTACCTTCTGGTCGACCCCTACTTCTCCCAGGAACCGCGCCTTCCATAGCTATGACAGCGGAGAAGATCAAGATCACAACGTAGATGGGTTCCAGATGTAGATAATTTACACTTGACAGCAACATAGATAGGATTTCTGGCTTATGTTAGTTAGTCAGTTAGTTAGTCGCGGTTCCAACTTCACGGCAAAGGATCGCCCGTTATGCTCCGTTCCTGTGCCAGTGAATATGAAAAAAAATGCCGATATATGGCATATGGTTGAGAGACATTTCCACTGGATGATGATAATGATGATGACTCCCCCATCTCGGCCTCCTGGCATCTGTTGGTAATTCCTCTGGGATTGTTACAGCTTCAGCTTTGATTATAATGGATGCCATGTGCTCTCCAAGTAGGCGCCAGATAGCCGATGGGCGAAGCATGAGAAGTTATGTAGGTATTCCCTATTGGTTTTACGGAACCTTACGTATCATTTCTGCCTTAATTTCGCGTCGCAGGCGTAAGATAAGTGGCTCATCAGGGATTGTGAACCGAATTGACGAAGGATGTCGGAGTTTAAAGGGCTTACACATGGTTGAGGATTCGACATTTGTCACAGATGATTTGGGAGCAGATCACTTTGCGTTGATATAGATGATATGAGCCTTGGTTGTCAGAAAATAACGGCATGTCTTCTTCTTGCTTGACTCATTCCCCATTGGGAATAGGCTCTCAATCAACTCATTCCAAGCCGTCCTTCCTTGACATCGTTCCTTGTCCTCCCCATATTATTCATTTCTGTCTCTACTTGTCTTCTCCGTGTGTGTCCCTCCCCCTTTCTTCTTCTTCTTCTTCTCTTCTTCTTCTTCTTCTTCTTCTTCTTCTTCTTCTTCTTCTTCTTCTTCTTCTTCTTCTTCTTCTTCTTCTTCTTCTTCTTCTTCTTCTTCTTCTTCTATCTGTTCATCCGGAATGTTGTTTTAGATGTAACTAGACGACCCGGCCCTGCTTCGCCCAGCGCCTGGCGGGGAGCGTCTTATTTTATTCATATTCGGCCCCTGCTCCCGCTCTCGTTCCCAAAAAAAGACGAGCCTGCCCGGCTTCGCCCAGCCTCTGGCGGGGAGCACCTCATTTAATTCATATTCGGCCCCTGCTCCCTTTCCCGTTCCCAAAAATTAAAAATTGATTTTAAACTATTTCAGTTGCATCCGCGCGAGTGAGAACAACAATTGTTCATAACTAATTTCTGGTTTAATCAGAGAGTGCAGCAGTTTAATCAGAGAGTGCAGTGGAACCCTTGCAGCACGATGGCGGGACATTTATTCGTCTGTTTCTTAAGCTCGTGCCATTTTCTTTCGAGCTGGAGGAAAAATTGTTGATTTCAAACTAACTAACTATGCCAATTGGTTCCGCTGGAGTGAGAAGAACATCTGTAGAAAATTTCATCTCAATCGGATGTACCGTTCGGGAACGCATAAAGGACACACAAACAAAGACACAAACAAACATTCTCTTGTATAGATTGCGCTGTGCTTGTTTATAGTAGTGCTGCGATATTTGAACCTTTCGGCCGACACATCCGACTTCTTCAGTCATTTGTTAGCTGGGTTACCTTCCCGGGTGTGTTTTTCGACCTTTCTTTATTTCTGTTGCCTTGTTGGTTCAAGACAAATGCCTTTCTTGTTATATTACTCTCAGGTTTTCTTAATGTGATGCCCTATCCATTGTCATCATCTGTTTTTCACCCCTTGGTTCACTGGTATTTGTCTAATTATTTCCGTGACCTTCATTCACATTGTTGATAATGTCGTACTATTTTTATCCTTCTATTTTGCCCAGGCACCAAATAAAGAATGTTTGGAGTTTATTTAATTTTTCGCGCTCTTGCTTTGAACTCAAACGTCCATACACGTGCTAATTTTTCGCGCTCTTGCTTTGAACTCAAACGTCCATACACGTGCTACCACTTCCGGAAGTTCCCACTACTAGTAGTGCACTGGACTGATTTTATGTGTGAATTAGCTTTCCCTATTACCAGTATTCCTTGCACTCTGACTTCTGAGATACTTGTAATTTACGTCATCAAGTCAAGGACGAGAAGTCAACATTATGGTTCAGCCGACTGGTGTAGGGGTTGAACCCGCTACCTCGGCATCAGCACCGGAAGTTGAAGACAGTGCTCTTATCCATCCCGCCATTTTGAACTCTTTTTTTGAACATTTTGAGTGTATTTGCAATCGTTTTAATCATTCTCCGTGGTTCTGATCCACACAGTTAGTTCCATATCCTTTACAGGACGTCGTAGTCAGCCCCAGCATTTTTGGCTTTGTGATCTCTTGGCAAGTTTTACGTTCAGTAGTTTTCTATTGCTTTCTGAACGACCGGCACCCATACCATTTCATAAAAAACCAACACTAGGCGATTTGCTGCCAAATCGCTTGCAGCTGTGTTTCGAATGCGGTATGTGGAATTACCAGCTGCGCCCGTAACCTATTCGCCACGGAGCCGACTGATCCACGCAGTAGTGTGGATTTACGGTTAGAATTTAAGGTTCTAAGTTTCGTGCTATGTTTAACGTCCTTTGACGTTTACACAGTAGTAGGGATTTACCATTCGAATTGAAGTTTCTAAGTTTGGGTCAATGTTTAACGTTCTTTGACTTTCACACAGTAGTACGGATTTACCGTTAGAATTGAAGTTTCTAAGTTTGGTGCTATGTTTAACATCCTTTGACTTCCACAAATGTTACTTATTACTTTGTACCATTGTTTGGAGAGAAAAGTGTCTTTTTTATTACGTACACGCACATTCTCGCTCACAAAGATATGTACACACGCGCACATACACACAATTTACACACAATTTACAGTAAACATAGGAAATCAAAATGAAAGACTACAAAAACAAAAGGAGACACCAAGATGCATTCAACATCCAAATAAAATACTTAGACTAACTAGACAAGAAGTCATCATCATCTGTCACGAAAACTACTGAAGTTAACGATCAGATGATACAAATAACAGAGACAGTCTGATTCACAGCTGCAAGTTGTTTGTTACTGGCGGCGGTGAGATCAAACGGTACAGCCGTCCTTGAGAATTCCCTGGGAGACGGAAAATATGACGAGGTTATTTTGCCGACTCGCAGGATAAAAGAGAGACGGGTGCTGTAGTTGAGATAAGGGAGACAATAATTCTTGTGATGTTAGGAAATGGATAGTCTGCCCTTGGGACCATCTGGTGTTGACATCAAAGGACGTCACTAGAACAACCCAAGACTGTTTGAAAAACCTAACTTGTTGCACCGATTGTAAACGAGAGAGTTGGCCTAAGCGGACGGTGTTTCGCTAGCTCTGTATGAATTTGGAAAACATCTACCGTGTTCGGGATTAATTAAATTTAATATACACGTGCCTGTCATGGCAAAATGTAGATGTGATTCAGGAGTAAAGCAGTGTTACATAAGGTACTCCATAGATTGTATTTAGGTATAATTAATGTAGGATAGACTGGTGATAGTTAGAGTTTAGGACTTTAACGTAGTGTGTTGCGTTGTGGTTAGGTAGTAAAAGAGTGTCGGCGACTGTAGGCAGCTGCATTGTAGGAACTAGCTAGGGTGATATGGTAATTGGCTCTGCTAGTTGAGAATAGGGTAGTGAGGTGATAATTAGCTCTGCTAGTGAGAATAGTGTAGTGGGGTGATATTTGGAGAGATTGAGGATGGGTTGGGAGATAGGGGAAATGTCCAATGGTAGGATCTTCCAGTGGGGTGCCTACTGGGGTTCTGCACTCTGTCTATTGGTCTTTCCTTGTCTTATCCTAATTCAGACCGAGGTGATGAGCTCCTCTGCTCCATGACAGAGTTTAGTTTGCTGATGAATATCTGAGCGAGGCCGTAGGCCTACACTCAGCTAGTAGGGTCAGTGACTAGTGCTCTCACCAGGTGTGTTATCTCTCTAACAGGTTCCCCGCCAGTTACGAGGAAGCTCTACACTGGTTTTGATGAAGTTCTACTCCGGTTAGGAAGAACACAAGATGAACAGTGAAATGTTTTAATAAGATGAATAACTTCAGAGAAGAAAGTTTATACAATAGTGTTTATGCTGGGCCCATAATCAGGAGGGTCCACCAGAACATGGCTCAGTTGAGCAAAACCATATAAACGATTCCTGTGTGATAGGGTTCACCTAGGATGGGTGATGTTCGTTTTTACACCACATATCAAATGAACACTAGGGATTAAAAAGGAACACTAAACGTAGCATTCACATGGAGTTGTAGATTCCAGTGGAATATTACAAGGGACATTGTGTTTGTAACAATCTAGACAATAGATAGGATCAAGTGTGTTACCAATAACAGTGATACCAATTTTCACAGTACAGGGATTGGTACATTTAAGAACTATAGGGACTTATAGTATGCAGTGTGTAACCGATCCATGATCAGTGTTAAACTATAGACTGTATCTATTTCGGATGATCATGTATATGGATTACCAAGTAGCTACCGGAGAAAGTCAGCGTCTGGCAGGAGAGACACATCGCTCGGTGAGGTCTTTATGTGCTGAGCTAACGTGCTGTGGTGTAACCTTGCTAGGATGATCTGACTTGGCTCCTAATCTGCTGGTCTGATTCTACACACATTATAGTATACGACACACATTCTTCGCATACACTTCTCACATACATTACACTTTTCTTTTAATAAATTAATTGTTATTAATTTTTGGAAGCTAGAGTTGTTGAGTATGTTGTGTTGGGGAAGAATGAGAGGGGGCATGATCCAGTAGTGATAGAGAGAGAGAAAGAGGTGTCCATAAACTGAGGGAGTGTGGTGGACGGAATCTAGTGGATTCTCCAGGATAATGATAAGGGGTTAAAATATAATGTGGGTGTTGATTCCCCTCACTCCAGGGACGACACTAAAGGTAATCCACGACATCATCACATTCCACTTTTAAGGTCAAGCTGCGTGGGGAGGAGTGGTTGGCGCTCCCTCGCCCGATGGTTGTCACAGGATAGTGTCCTTCCGTGTGAGTGTACAGTGTCTTTCATGTCATCAATTCATGTTCTTCTCGGGCGTTCACTTGCTCTCGCATCACATCTGCCTGGGTGTCGCGCCAGTGCTGGTAACCGACGTTGTTGCATTCTAACAGGGTAAAGATAAGTATACAGGTGAACGAAAGAAATATAGATTTATTAACTGCAGATACAATAACTAAATACTCAAAGAGAAGAAGTCTTGAATAACACACACATGCCAAAAATAAACATGAAAGGTGAGGTATACCTTTCATCATTATCTTTAACTGCCATTATTTTTGACTTTTATGATTTTGTATAGCTGCCATTATTTTCAACTTTAGTAAAAAAAAAAAAAAATTGGCACACACACAACTATTTTACGGTTGTTATTATTTTAAACACGGCTGTGTATATATATATATATATATATATATATATATATATATATATATATATATATATATATATATATATATATATATATATATATATATATATCGTGTATCTGGTTAGGTTTTGTACTTTGTTTATCCCATTGTATATCTTGTTAGTTATTATTGTGTGACGGCGGCACAGATTACTCAGCTCCAATGACAATGGAGGAGTTCCTAGCGTTGGGCAGAATGAATAAACTCGAGCTAGCAGAATGGGAGAGGAAAAAAAGAAAGCAGATGTCTCGAAATGGACAAGAGACGCGAACGAATCAACAGTGAGAGAAAAGAGATATTGCGCAAACAAGAAAATGAAAATGTCGAGAAACTCCTACAGAAAATACACAAAAAAGGAGTCAGAAAAACAAATAAAAAGTCCTTTTAAGGACTGCACCCAGTCACGCCAGACTAACCAGCTTCCTTCACTAACAACAGACACCACCAGAGGAGTCGGGTCCTTCTAAGGCAGTGGTTCTCAACCTTTTATGGCCCGTGCCCCCTGTCATAGAGCACAGCTGTAGTGTGGTAGCAACTGTCTCTACGCTCTAGCTCGTTGTACTATTCATTGGTGAGCTGTACACTAAGTGTCTATGTGACTGCTTACATACGAAGATAACGAGACAACCGTTAGACACTCAAAAGAACTTGAATAAGCTCCGGTGCAGTGATGAACAATGATCTATTCACCATTGGCAGGACATGAATGAAGCATTCTTATGTTGATGATGCTTATGCCTCTAGGCCCTCACACCATTCTAACATTCCTTCATCGTTCCCACAACATGCACTGCCTACCTGGCTAAAGTCTGGACTGCCTAAGTTGATCTACCGTTACCTTGTGCGAGATGCGTTCACACTAGCTCACTCCCTTGTCTGAAGCTACGACCGGTTCATTAACGCCTTGTCAGCCTCCGTCAGTTATTCGGACCCTTGGGCGACCTGACGATGCCCAAAGTGATTGATTTCTTCACCTGTTAATTCCATCACTGTCTGATGCCTGATCGTGTAAGATGTGGTGCTCTAACGTGCAGCGTCCTCATGTGAGTATGGGTGAAGGACATCCTATCTCTGTGTTAGCCGGCTCAGAACTGCTTAACTAACCGTTACGTTGACAAGCTACGCACTCCAATGACGTTTACACTTTGTTTATTACGCGTGCCATCACGTGCGACATTTGTGACATTCTATTAATAACTCTTGATGCACTAACTCATCAAATTAATTCTATGCTACTGTCATTTGCTATATGACACCCCCTACACCATATTTTCAGAACGTCATTCCCCCCTTCCTATCAAAAATTTGGCCCGTGCCCCCCTTCGCCATATTTTCAGAACGTCATTACCCCCCCCCCCCTTTCATATTTCCTACCTAAAAATACCCCCACCCCTACACAGTATACGTAAAAATGGAAGGTAAATATGTTAAAACAGGTCTAGACATCCACACAAAACGTGATTTGTAGGTCTACTTACTTTATAAAATGAATTTTAGAAGGCATGAGACGTGCATAACTGTAAAGTATGAAGGGAAAAGCAATATCAAGTAATCGGTTCTTGTATTACGCGATCTTGAAATGATCTTCATTTCCCCCCCCCCCCCCCCCCCGCCCCCTGGAAACCCTAAAATCCCCACCTGTTGAGAACCACTGTTCTAAGGACTGCAGACAGTCAAGCCAGACGAGCCAGGAACCTGCACCAACAAAGAGAACCACAAGATCAGACAAGCACAAAGGATAGCCGCCAAACGACCCCCCCCCCCTACCCCCCCCCCCCCCCCCCCCAGCTGACGTCACAGACACAAACCAACATAATTTGTCCGAGATAGGACTCACAAGACAAAAATTAGGGTGAATGAACCCACAAAAACCACGACCTCAACAATAACCACAGCTGAAAAACGCAGGTTGGACGAGGCCGAATTTGGAATCTTTGTTTTGAAAATTGGAATTGGAATTGGAATTGGTACCTTATTGATCTCACCGTTTAGTTTAGTTTGTGTATCTGGTTAGTTATTGTATTGAGTTAATCTCATCGTGTATCTTGTTAGTTATTATCGTGTATCTGGTCAGTTATTGTACCTTGTTGATTTCATCGTGTTTCTGATAGTTATTGTACCTTGTTGATCGCACCGGTGTCTGGTTAGTTATTGTACTGAGTTGATCTCATCATGTAACTGTTTAGTTATTGTACCTTCTTGATCTCATCGTGTATCTGGTTAGTTATTGTATATTGTTGATCTCATCGTGTATCTGGCTAGTTATTGTATTAAGTTTATCTCAACTTGTATCTGGTTAGTTATTGCACCTTGTTGATCTCTTCGTGTATCTGGTTAGTTGTTGTACCTTGTTGATCTCATCTTTATCTGCTTAGTTAGTGTACTGAGTTGATCTCATCGTGTATCTGCTTAGTTAGTGTACTGAGTTGATCTCATCGTGTATCTGGTTAGTTGTTGTACCTTGTTGATCTCATTGTGTACCTGGTTTGATTGATTGATTGATTGATTTAGGAACCGACATCACAGCATTCAAGACATTCCCATAAGCGCTCCGTCCCCATCCTCAGCAGCCAGCGAAGAGTTCCAACACTAATAGTTCCAGTAGCAATCTGATTATATGTCCGTCTCGCCTTTTCTCCGAGCGCCGAGCATCGGCCAGATCCCTCGTTGTCTCATTCTTACCAGACCATGGTGCTCCATCTGCTCCTCCGAGGTGTACACGTATTGTGTACCTGGTTAGTTATTGTACTGAGCTGATCTAATCGTGTACCTAATTAGTTAGTATACAGAGTTGATATCATAGTGTATCTGATTATTTATTGTACCCTGTTGATCTCATTTTGAAGAAGGGCAAAAAGAAGACGAAGAGGGGGAGGAAGAAGTTGAAAAAGAGAAGAAGAATAAAAGTGAAAGAAAGACAGAAAGAAAAAATTCCCCACAGTACAGCCAGCTCAGAAAGGAATACTGACTAGAGAGGCGGCAATGCATTCAAAACTCTTTGGAGCAAAAGAGGAGTTTTAATACAGAAGCCACAAACAATATGTTGCACGATTTATTGCCTGGCATATTTCGCTGCGTCTCGTCAGGTGCATACTGCAGAGTTATGTATAAAACACATATGTTAAAACACATAGTTACATATATTGCTCAAATGTGGAGCATGTTATTCCCACGTAATGTTCCACATTCCAACAATATCTGTGACTTTGTGTTTTACTTTGTGTTTTTTAATTGTTTCAAGTAAAGTATTATTCATTTATTCACTCCATGTGATATATAACTCTGCAGTATGCACCTGAAGAAGAAGTAGGAAGTGGAGGAGGAGGAGAAACAAAAGAAGACTAAGACAAAGAAAAAGAGGGAAAAGTAGGTGGGGGAAGAAGAAGAGTAAGAGTAAGAAGAGAGGAAGGAGAATAAGCAGAAAGAAGAAGAGGAAGAAACGAAAAAATAAAATAAAATAGCAGCAACAACCCAGCCATTGTTTCAACCATTCTTCTTTAATAATGCGATTCGACAGGACAGTTTTTGTCGTGTAATAAACATTCAATGCGCTGTTTATTCATTTCCCGGCTGCTGATAAAACTACGAAGTAAAGTTGATGCCACGATACGGTGTAAATAGAGGGGCGATATGGTGATGGAGTTAGATCTAGAAATAGAAAATGTCACTTTAAACCATGACAAGGTTGTCAGGACTTGGAATCGAATGTCAGAAATCTA
The DNA here is from genome assembly GCA_014155875.1 of Cepaea nemoralis. NCBI lineage: Eukaryota > Metazoa > Mollusca > Gastropoda > Stylommatophora > Helicidae > Cepaea > Cepaea nemoralis. The sequence goes on from JACEFZ010013122.1 coordinate 99,273, forward strand.
TAGATTGTCAAGGTGGTGTAGTGCAGTGTGTTTCTAATCTAAGGCCTGTGGTTAGATGAGGCCCGTGATTTCTTTTATTTCATCAAGTTAGTCGTTTCTGCACTGTTTAGTCAAACTCAGGGCATCCGACAAGCATTTTGTTTAAAGCGTTTTCTTTCCCTAGTTAATGATTGTCTCTAGTATACCCACAAGGCAGCAAGTTGGTGTATCAATTGGTCTGGTTGACATTTTATATCTCAATGCAGCCAAAACTAAAGTAATCACCAGCATCTTCCATGTTTTTGCCGCCAGGAAAGTGGGGAGGAGTAGTTGACTTTCCAGCATCTATTGGGTGGCACGAGACAGTGTCATTCTGTCTGATTGTGCAATGTCTTTGACGTCGTCAGTCCAGTTTCTTCTTGGCGATGGGGTGGGCTGCTTGCTCTCATATCAGATTTCTTTAGTGTAACGCCCGTGCGGTTTGGTAACTTACGGTACGGGGTTAACGAGATGACCGAATCATTTGCTTTTCTGCCTTTCAATATATGTGGCACAAGATGTTGATCCCACTGTCTGTCTGACAACACAAGTAATGACAACTTATAACACAAATATGGTAATAAGTATATTTATAAACGTGAAGAACTTACCGGAAGTGAGTAGTTTTCATGAGCTGACTGGATGTTGGGAAAGTGATGACATACATTAAAAGAACAAGACATTCAGGGCTACAGTGACTAGAGATAATTAAAACCTTTATGGTTTGGAACACATAATACAACAAAAGTCAGAGAATTAAGAGCATGCATTTTTCCCGTGGCAAGAGACGAGAGCAAACTTTAATACAGTGCAGACCTGGTAAGGTGAACTCACACGGGACCCAAGAATTAGTTCTTCTTACCAGAAATTCACTTTATAAGAGTTTAAGTATATAGTAATGCATTTACAACGTACAATACAATATTGTTTTTCACAACAGAAATTCGCGACATCCAGGATCGCGTAAGCGGTTTGCACTGCATTTAGCAAATTAGCTTAAAAGCACATATCTTCCTTTCAATATCAATGTTAAAGCAGAGTACTAACAATTGATTGAACAGAAAGAAGAACAGTCTATCCAACAAGAACTTAATGTTCAAGGGAGTGGTTATTAAGTCAATCAAAACTGAGGAAAATGAAATGTATTGGACGTGAGCACTGACATGACAATCTAAAAAGGATCATTGTGGAAAAACGCGTACAGGAGAGCCAGAGAAGACGCCCACGACGTAATTGTTTTCAAGTTGTGACATACACATGACGGCAAAAGAGGCAGAGCATTGGCTTATGATAGAAAGGCATTGGCTTATGATAGAAGGGCATTGGATTATGATAGAAGGGCATTGGTTTATGATAGAAAGGCATTGGATTATGATAGAAGGGCATTGGTTTATGATATAAGGACATTGGTTTATGATAGAAGGACATTGGTTTATGATAGAATGGCATTGGTTTATGATAGAATGGCATTGGCTTATGATAGAATGGCATTGGCTTATGATAGACGGGCATTAGATTATGATAGAAGCGCATTAGTTTATGATAGAAGGGCATTGGATTATGATAGATGGGCATTGGATTATGATAGAAGGGCATTGGTTTATGATAGAAGGGCATTGGATTATGATAGATGGGCATTAGATTATGATAGAAGGGCATTGGTTTATGATAGAAGGGCATTGGATTATGATAGATGGGCATTGGATTATGATAGAAGGGCATTATTTTGTGATAGAAGGGCATTTTGAAAAACGGTTATGAGGTCGATTGTCGTCACAGGACAGGCCGCCAGATGATGAGACCCGACATTAGAGAGCAGTCGCACCAAAGGGAATGAATGCAGTCAGCCACCCAGTGGGACCGCCCGTGTGGGAGTCTGCGAACCATCCATCCATCCATCATGAACGATGCCGGTAAGCGTGGGCGGTCATGACTCACCATTTCACTCGATCACCAGAGTCATGGATCACTTCAGTGTTCTTGTCTCGACCATGCCGCGTGGTCAAGCCATGCAGATATTTACTTCTCTGTCTTCCCCTTGTTCTCTTTCCCTCAGACTGTGACATTGTCACCAAGTTCTCAAATTTATTTCTTCTTATAACATGTCCAAAAAAAGTTTGACTGTCTACATCTAATTTCTCTAACCAATTTACGATTTTCATTTATTTCTTGTAATACTTGGTCATAGGTTTTTCTGTCTGTCCATGGTATTCTTTGCATTCCCCTGAGAAACCACATTTCCTCAACCATCAGATGATTTTCATCTTGACTGTCATTGTCCATTCTTCACATCCATACAAAAGAACAGGCTATATGTAGCACCTCATCACTCTTTTTCTCGTTTCAATTGTCATATTTTTTATTGGTCAGTATGTTTTTCATCTTGCTAAAGGCTACTTTCGCCATGGCGATTCTTGTTCTAATCTCTTCAAGGCATCTCCCATCAGATGTTATGGCTGTTTGGAGATAATTGTACCGATTCACTTGTTGAAGAATATTCCCATTTACTTGTATATTACATTGTGGCATTTCGTTCTTCCCAGTGACGACCATAATCTGTGTCTTCTTACAATTTAATTTTAACTCTAGTTGTTCACTGTGTGCAACAACCACATCTACTAATTGTTGCAGATCCTGCTCATTGTCTAAACCTAAACCTAAATTAAACTAAACTAGCTCATTGTCTGCAATCAGTACTGCATCATCTGCATATCTAATGTTATTGATGTTTCGTCCTCCAATGATGATTCCATTTATATCGTCTACATTTCTGAAAATATTTTCACTGTATAAGGAAAAACGATCTGGAGACACTACACATCCCTGTCTCACACCTCTCTTAATAGTCTGCGAACCAGAGGTAGCTAAATGCCTACTTCACCTGCAAGCTGTAGTCCTGCAAGCAGGCAACACCAGTGCAGCCTAGCCGAGAGAATAAGGGTCGAAAGGAGAAGGCACATTCGATACAGATGCGGTGATGAAATGGATGCATTAACTGAAAAGCCTAGATATTGCAGCTTCTCTGTAAAAGGACATAATGCAACCAGTGTAACTCTTGAGAACAAACGATAAACGAGATCGGATGAGATTAGTTGCCATCTTCGTCAAGGAGATTTTCTGCAATGCAGCCCGTGCGGGGCAAACCGCTTACGCGATCCTGGATGTCGCGAATTTCTGTTGTGAAAAACAATATTGTATTGTACGTTGTAAATGCATTACTATATACTTAAACTCTTATAAAGTGAATTTCTGGTAAGAAGAACTAATTCTTGGGTCCCGTGTGAGTTCACCTTACCAGGTCTGCACTGTATTAAAGTTTGCTCTCGTCTCTTGCCACGGGAAAAATGCATGCTCTTAATTCTCTGACTTTTGTTGTATTATGTGTTCCAAACCATAAAGGTTTTAATTGGCTCTAGTCACTGTAGCACTGAATGTCTTGTTCTTTTAATGTATGTCATCACTTTCCCAACATCCAGTCAGCTCATGAAAACTACTCACTTCCGGTAAGTTCTTCACGTTTATAAATATACTTATTACCATATTTGTGTTATCAGTTGTCATTCTCTTGCTTAGATGATACAGTCCAACATACTCTGTACAGTTCGTGTCTTGATGTTATCTTGCCTTTTAAACCGCTGTAATCATGGAATTTAAAATAGTAAGGAAAGAGACATTTTTGCCACATCAAAGAAGAAAGAAACACCACAATGTAGCATCCATGTCAGTGGAAACATTCTCAAACCAGTGAATCGTTACAACGATCCTGGAACAGTCGAAACATTTGACGGACGATGTCTTGTTAAGATTAAAACAGGAATCGTCATCATCATCATCATCGGCTCCCACTTTTGCCATCAAACATCGCGTGGAGGAATAGTTGACGCTTCATCGCCCGATTTGGGGGGGGGGGGGGGGGGGGACAGTGGACAGTGTTATTCTGTGTGCTTGTGTAATCCATTTTCTTCTCTGGCGTCCTCTTGCTCTCGTATCAAATCATGATTGATGTATCGCACGTGCAGGTAGTTGATGGTGTTGCATTATATTGAGATAGGCAAACAATTTGATCTTCTGCCTTTCAGTATATGCCGCACAATGTGTTGATTTCACTGTCTGTCTGATAACACCATTTCTTAATCGATCTCGGATAGTTAAGTTAGCAGCTTTTCTCAAGCATCTTATCTCAAGCATCTCATCAGAACAAGAATCGCCAAAAACAGCCTGTTGGCAAACACAGCCTTTTGTGAAATTAAACATATACTCAGTGTAGGAGCTACTGGCCGAGTGGCTAGTTCCCCCGGGTCCCCCTTCGGGATACCCGGGTTCGAATCCTCAGTAAGGCGTGGATTTTTCTGTCGGGGGCAACAAGAAAACCCTAACCTGCACAGTTCGCGGCGACTGCACTAACCAGGCGGCTTTAATTCTTCAGGCTCAAGACCCCCTTGTCCTACACCGCAAGTAGATGACAGATGACAGTCTCACCAATAAAGAGCTCTCAATAATATAATGTAGGCCTGAATGCACGAAGAAATAGGACAGTATTTTCCTCTTGTAGCTGGCGATTAACGCAGGCGTCGCGTCGAGCCCTCACTCACGACATTATCTGCACAGACCTCTATCCTCGAGATGTGCCCACAGAATGTGGACTGTCCCCTTCTGCTGCCAATGACCAGTGTTCCTTGTGATTTACCATCTTTAAAACCCAACACCGGACAGTTGAACTAAAATGTTGACTTCTCGTCCTTGACGTTGGGACGTAAATTACAAGTACATCTGAAGTCGGAGTGGGCACGCCTGATGGCGATTTAGCGGGTTCAGTCCCTACATCGACCAGTTGGACAAAAATGTTGACTTCTCGTCCTTGACTTGGGGACGTAAATTACAAGTACCTCTGAAGTTGAAGTGAGTTCGCTTGACGGCGAGGGATACTGGTAATGGGGAAAGCTAATCCACACGTATAATTCAGTCCAGTGCCTCTAGAAGTAGTGTGTATGGACGACTCTTGAATTCAAAGCGAGGAAGCGCACACACACACACACAATTCTTTTAACACATCGTCGTTACGCTGTGTTTTGTTATCTGTCCGTGTAAGTTATCAGTTATTGCTGACATCTGTATAGAAGGTAGTTTGCCAATACTTTCCTTCTTGGGAGTCACCATGCCGTTCAGTTACCTCTTTAAAGAGATCCTATACCTAAAGTCACAGAGGCGAGACCATAAATAATTAACTGTAGGTGGCTCTTAGCCGGTCTCCGTGGCTAAGAGTTTGCGGACGCGATTCGTAGGCCCGTTTACCCGCGTTCGAAACACAGCTGCGACCGATTTGGCAGCAGGCCGTGTTGCGCTGGGTTTTAACGTGTTGGTAAGGGAGCCGGTCGTTCACAAAGCAGTGACAAACTACTGAACGTAAACTTGCCAAGACATCAAACATCAGTAAAATGCTGGTATTGACAGCGATGTCCTGTAAATAAATAGGATATGAAAAAAGGTGACTCTTCAGCTTAGTCGACCACATGCTTCCATCTTTTACGCTACCATGTTTGGAAAAGAGGGTGGGGGGGGGGGGGGGGCCTACAAGGTTACTCGGCCTTGCCCAACTGTGTCCCCTAGGTTAGTAGAGAGATGGGCCTGACTTTCCCGCCACGGATATTTTCCTGGGTAAAGTTAGTTGCGCCGGTCTCCCTGTCCTAGAGGTTTATGTCTTTCTCCGTAATCCCGTATATTCTCGTGAGTAACGTAACCTGCGCGAGAATCGGTAGCGGTTCTCGCCGCGTTGATAACCTAGGGTTATGTGAGCGGTTCGCTCAGAAAGCAATGACAAAGTACTGAGCGTAATCTTGCATAGTACATCAAAATCAGCTGAAAAATGCTGGTGTTGAATGCAACGACCTGTAAGGGATATGCAAAAAAAAAGAGTTAGTTGCATGTCATTTACAGGATGTCGCAGTCAATCCCAACATTTTGTCTATGTCTCTCTCTCTCTCTCCCTCCCTCCCCCCCCCCCCCCCCTCTCTCTCTCTCTGTCTTTCGCTGTTTGTCTACGTCTCTCTCTGTATGTTTGCCTGCTGCCTCTCTCTCTCTCTCTGTCTTTCTCTCTCTCCCTCTCTCTGTCTCTGTCTCTGTCTCTCTCTCTCTCTCTCTCTCTCTCTCTCTCTCTCTCTCTCTCTCTCTCTCTCTCTCTCTCGCTGTTTGTAGGTAACACACATTTTTTATAATTGTCTTGGGAGGACAAGCAGAGAGGAAGGGAACTGACCACATCACCCGAGTATGTGACAGCCAACTCTTCACACCCAACAACAGCGTCCGCCACGGGGCTACATTTTACATGTATGGCAGAACGAGATACGAAACAATCCGCTCATTATGCACTACTTTGACGTACCCGACTGCGAGGAGTTAACTTCTAGAGAGCATAAATCAGAGCCTGCAAAAACCAGCGAAAACGTGATGGGAAAATACGTGCATTATACCAGAGAAGAATCAACAGAACATTAATTTCCAAGGCTCCAGTGCTAGAAACGAAAGCGTGATCTTTATAAAGATAATTTTTTTTTTTTTTTTTGAAAGAACGAAATGAGAAAATGGCAGACAAACACTGGTTTGTGCGTGATAGACCAGGGATTCTCAAGTTATTGTTCGTCCAGTGGCCACCTTGCTTGTTAGGCTATCCATATGTTGTTTGTGCTACGTTACCGAACAGGACCTTATTATCATCTATCAGCGTTGGGTACGTTCGGATATAGACGATGAAACCTATCTGAGGCCAGAAATGCCTATTATAATGACAACAGAGGAGTTCCGATTTTCGTCCAAGAAGAGATAATTTCTTATTTTCGCGTGTATACACCTTCCTCGGATGTTTACTGCTCTTTATTAATCGCTCTGCGAATAAATATTTCACTACGCCAGGCAGGGCGATGGTCTGCAGTGTGCTCCCAGTTTTCAAAGTAAATACCATAATTCTTCCTTGAGGGTTTTCAAGCTATCTTTATATATTTTAATTAGTCCGATTAAGTCTCATGAAAAGCGGTCCATTACAAATATCTTTTCTTTCTATGTGCACGCGAGTCCTCGGAGGTGTTTGCTTTCATCACAGAAGAGAATACGTCCGATCCACTACCCAAGGATTAGAATGGAGTATACCACCCCTTTCTTGTTATTAAAGACCGACACTGTTCAGGCCGTGAATTGAATCGGGTCTGCATGAGTCAGAGGCAGACATTGCACCACCGGAGCAGCACATCATCATCACCATCATCATCATCATCATCATCATCATCATCATCATCATCATCATGTAGCCGGTCCTTTGCAGAACTTTTCTCTTATCATTGCCCGCCGAAAAAGCTTCTAGATCCATGGCCAGTTCCCTTGCCTCATGCATGTTCATGCCCAATGTATCTGCCGTGTCCTGTGTCCATCTTTGTGCTGGTCAACCCCCGGCCTATACTCCACAGAACCATGTCTTCCTTCGCTGATCTTCACAAGCCCTGTGACGTATACTATCACCATCATCATCATCATTGCTATCATCATATGCCCTGCCACGTGCCATAGGTATTCATAGCTTTCCCCATATTTCGTTCTTTGGTGTTTCGAATTCATTCTGCTGATGATATTCTTCCAAGCCATCGTCATATATATATATATATAATAGAAAGTATCACATAAAGGATCATAATGGTTTAGAATCGCCACGGCATCCCGGAAAACTAAGTAGTAGCCGACCAACCAGACGGTGCACGTAGGGCATAAAAGACACCCTGCGTATAAATTTTTTTTTTTCCATATCCTTTACAGGACATCGCTGTCAACACCAGCACCTTTCAGCTGTATGTTGATTTCTTGGCAAGATTACGCTCAGTAGTTTGCCATTGCTTTCTGAGCAGCCGGCTCACATACCCCGTAAGTTACCGATGCGGTTCGAACCACTGCTGATTCTCACCGTCATCACGTTACCGACGAGAGTATACGAGATTACGGAGAAAAGTCATAACCTCTAAGCCACGAAGCCGGCGCGTATAAAAATAACATTGGGTATTAATGGCACCCTGGGTTTTAGAAACAACATAGGCATGAAAAACGCCCTGGACATTAAAGACACATTGGACATTAAAGACACATTGGACATTAAAGACACATTGGACATTAAAGACACACTGGACATTAAAGACACACTGGACATTAAAGACACATTGGACATTAAAGACACATTGGACATTAAAGACGCACTGGACATTAAAGACACATTGGACATTAAAGACACACTGGACATTAAAACACACTGGGCATTAAAGACACACTGGACATTAAAAACACAGTGGAAATTAAAGGCGGGGGAATTAAAAACACACTGGATAATAAAGACACACTGGACATTAAAGACACCCTGAATATTAAAGACACCTTGGACATTAAAGGCACCCTGGACATTACAGACACACTGAACATTAAATACACACTGGCTATTAAATACACATTGGACATTAACGACACATTGGCATTAAGGACACACTGGATATTAATGACACACTAGACATTAAAGACACACTGGACATTAAAGACACACTGGACATTAAAGACACATTGGACATTAAAGACACATTGGACATTAAAGACGCACTGGACATTAAAGACACATTGGACATTAAAGACACACTGGACATTAAAACACACTGGGCATTAAAGACACACTGGACATTAAAAACACAGTGGAAATTAAAGGCGGGGGAATTAAAAACACACTGGATATTAAAGACACACTGGACATTAAAGACACCCTGAATATTAAAGACACCTTGGACATTAAAGGCACCCTGGACATTACAGACACACTGAACATTAAATACACACTGGCTATTAAATACACATTGGGCATTAACGACACATTGGCATTAAGGACACACTGGATATTAATGACACACTAGACATTAAAGACACACTAGACATTAAAGACGCACTGGACATTAAAGACACACTGGACATTAAAGACGGGGCATTAAAGACACACTGAACATTAAAGACTGGACATTAAAGACACCCTGGACATTAAAGACACACTGGACATTAAAGACACACTGGACATTAAAGACACCCTGGACATTAAAGACGGGGCATTAAAGACACACTGAACATTAAAGACACCCTGGACATTAAAGACACACTGGACATTAAAGACACCCTGGACATTAAAGACGGGGCATTAAAGACACACTGGACATTAAAGACTGGACATTAAAGACACCCTGGATATTAATGACACACTGGACATTAAAGACACACTGGAAATTAAAGACACACTGGACATTAAAGACACTGGACATTAAAGACACCCTGGGCATTAAAGACACATTGGATATTAAAGACACACTGGACATTAAAGACACACTGGACATTAAAGACGGGGCATTAAAGACACTGGGCATTAACGACGGGACATTAAAGACGCACTGGACATTATAGACACACTGGCCATTAAAGACACACTGGACATTAAAGACACTGGATATTAAAAACACAGTGGAAATTAAAGGCGGGGGAATTAAAGACACACTGGGCACTAAAGACACACTGGACATTAAAGACACCCTGAATATTAAAGACACCCTGGACATTAAAGGCACCCTGGACATTACAGACACACTGAACATTAAAGACCCACTGGCTATTAAAGACACATTGGACATTAAAGACCCACTGGACATTAAAGACACACTGGACATTACAGACACACTGGACATTAAATACACACTGGAAATTAAAGACTGGACATTAAAGACACACTGGACATTAAAGACTGGACATTAAAGACACACTGGACATTAAAGACACACTGAACATTAAAGACACACTGGAATTTAATGACGCACTGAACATTAAAGACACACTGGACATTAAAGGCACCCTGGACATTAAAGACTGGACATTAAAGACACACTGGACATTAAAGACTGGACATTAAAGACACACTGGACATTAAAGACACACTGAACATTAAAGACACACTGGACTTTAATGACGCACTGAACATTAAAGACACCCTGGACATTAAAGGCACCCTGGACATTACAGACACACTGAACATTAAAGACCCACTGGCTATTAAAGACACATTGGACATTAAAGACCCACTGGACATTAAAGACACACTGGACATTACAGACACACTGGACATTACAGACACACTGGACATTACAGACACACTGGACATTAAAGACTGGACATTAAAGACACACTGGACATTAAAGACTGGACATTAAAGACACACTGGACATTAAAGACACACTGAACATTAAAGACACACAGGACTTTAATGACGCACTGAACATTAAAGACACACTGGACATTAAAGACACACTGGACATTAAAGACACATTGGACATTACAACCACACTGACGATTAAAGACACCCTTGATATTAAAGACACCCTGGGCATTACAGACACACTGGACATTAAAACAGACTGGACATTAAAGGCACACTGGACATTAAAGACACACTGAACATTAAAGATACACTGGACGTTAAAGGCACACTGGACGTTAAAGGCATACTGGACATTAGAGACACACTGGACATTAAAGGCATACTGGACGTTAAAGACACTGGACGTTAAAGACACTGGAGGTTAAAGACACACTGGACATTAGAGACACACTGGACATTAAAGGCACACTGGACGTTAAAGACACTGGAGGTTAAAGACACTGGAGCTTAAAGACACTGGAGGTTAAAGACACACTGGACATTAAATGCACACTGGATATTAAAGACACACCGGACATTAAAGACACACTGGACATTAAAGACACACTGGACATTAAAGACATACTGGACATTAAAGACACACTGGACATTAAAGACACACTGGACATTAAAGACACACTGGACATTAAAGACACACGGGACATTAAAGACAAACTGGACATTAAAGACACACTGGACATTAAAGACACTGGACGTTAAAGACACACTGGACATTAAAGACACACTGGACATTAAAGACATACTGGACATTAAAGACACACTGGACATTAAAGACATACTGGACATTAAAGACACACTGGACATTAAATGCACACTGGATATTAAAGACACACCGGACATTAAAGACACACCGGACATTAAAGACATACTGGACATTAAAGACACACTGGACATTAAAGACACACTGGACATTAAAGACACACTGGACATTAAAGACACACTGGACATTAAAGACACACTGGACATTAAAGACACACTGGACATTAAAGACACTGGACGTTAAAGACACACTGGGCATTAAAGACACACTGGACATTAAAGACACACTGGACATTAAAGGCACACTGGACGTTAAAGACACTGGAGGTTAAAGACACTGGAAGTTAAAGACACTCGAGGTTAAAGACACTGGAGGTTAAAGACACACTGGACATTAAAGACACACTGGACATTAAAGACACTGGATATTAAAGACACACTGGACATTAAAGACACCCTGGATATTAAAGACACCCTGGATATTGAAGATACTTTGAACACAAAAGACACTCTGGACATTAAAGACATATTGGACAGTAAAGGCACCCTGGACATTAATGACACACTGGACATTAAAGACACCCCGGACATTAAAGACACCCCGGACATTAAAGACACTCTTAATATTAAAGACACACTGGCCATTAAAGACACCCTGGACATTAAAAATACCGTAGGCATGAAAAACACCCTGAGCATTAAAGACACAATAGACATGAAAAACACACTGGGCATGAAAAACACACTGGGCATGAAAAACACCCTGGGCATGAAAAGACACTCTGAGCAAAGAAGCAGTTGTATCATAGCTCTCAGTGTCTTTCTTTCTTCTGTTGTCCTTCATCTCCAGATGGTGGAACTCAAGCCCTCAATCAACCCGGACTAAGCCCTTTGTGGGCTTGTTTATGATTGGTTGCCGGCTGTGTGGCGAAGATTTATGGACGCAGTTCGTAATCCCGCATACCGCGTTCGATACACAGCTGCGTGCGATTTGGAAGTAGACCACCTTGTGTTGCTTTTCATACAATGGCATGAGTGCCGGTCGATTAGCAAACAATGGCAAACTACTGAACGTAGACTTGCCAAGAAATCACAAACAGCCAAAAATGTTGTGGTTGACTGCGACGTCCTATAAAGAATATGCACTAAAACATTTAAGTAAATATTATTATTTGTCTTAATGATTAGCCATGATCAACGTCTTTAAAATATCACATGACGGAGAGGTGTGAGGAGTCGTGATCGCCGATGTCTGTTCCAGACCAGTTACCCGATTAATAATAATAATAATAATAATAATAATAATAATAATAATAATAATAATAATAATAATAATAATAATGAAAAATACAAATAAGAAAACAACACTTGCGATGGTAAAAATGTCAGCCTGGAATATAAAGTGTTAAAGAAGTAGCTGCGCTAGAGTGAATCAGTATAATAATTGATAATCGTCCTGTTAATCGTTATATGTTTTTATTCGCGTATTAAGCTTATTTACTTTTTCTAACTGGTTATTCAATGGTGGTCATCATCAAAGAAACAGGTGACACCAAAATGTGGAATAGAAATAGAAGGAAACATTCTTAACCAATTGGTTAGTTTTACATACCTTGGGAAATTTATAACATCAGATGGAAGATGCACAAAATATCTAACAGATTAAGAGCAGAATAGGGCAAGCAAAAGCTGCATTTCAGAAAATGAAGAATATCTTACGCAATAAGTCACTATCATTGAATGTAAGAAAGAAGAGTGCCGACGTGCTATATAGAACCTGTTTTGCTGTACGGCTTTGAGTCTTGGAATGTAAATGAACAAATTAGGAAGAATTCGGAAGCAACAGAGATGTGGTTCCTGAGACGGATGTTGCGAATTCCTGGGACTGCCAAAGTAACTAACAACGAATGTCTGAAAGAGGCTAGTGAAACTAGAACATTAAATACAACAATAAGAAAATGAAGGATATTATAATATATAAGCGATAGGATTAGCGAGGAGTGACGAGGGGATCTGGCCGACGCTCGACGCTCAGAGGAAGGGCGAGACGGACATATAATTAGATTGCTACTGGTACTATTGGTGTTGGAACTCTTCGCTGGCTGCTGAGGATGGGGACGGAGCGCTTATAAGAATGCCCCGAATGCTGTGATGTCGGTTCCTAAATCAATCAATACCCCCAGGAAGGTTAACCCGGTCAACAAATGCCCGCAGAAGTCGGATGTGTCAGCCTAACGGCGCAAGAACGCAGCTCTGCTGTAAACAGGCACAACGCAGTCACATCCGGAAAAAAAACCTCCGGATGAACGCAGAAGAAGATGAAGAAGAAATCAATCAATACAACAATAAGAAAGAGACAGCTTTCTTTGGTCATATGATGAAAAGAGAGGCATTGAAGAACATCGTGGCAACTGAAATGATCGAGAAGAAGAGAGGCAGTGGCAGACCAAGAGAAAGGATCTGGACCGATTGGGACGGTAGCATGGAGGAATATCATCAGCAGAGTTGATCCAGAAAATCAAAGACCGGAATCTGTGGAAAGTCATGAACGCCTATGCCAGTCGGCATGGCACTTTTTGATGATGATGATGATGGTGAACTGGTTATTAGCTATCTTTTTTTTTTCTTCGGATCTTCATCTATTCATTTCAGTATCACAGCCTGAGATTCTGAGTTATGTAGTACATTGTTTTTTTTTTAAATGTTCTGTTCATTGTTCTCAATTTTTGTCTTATCTTTTAATTTCGTTTTTATGCTTTTATGTAGTCAGCATAGTGTCGTCCCCGTGATTATACGAGGGGGGAGGGGGGGGGGGGGTCAATAAGTAAATCACAATCGGCTGTAGGAAAATAACTAAATATGATAACAACTTGATACCAGTTTATTTTTATACATACATTGTCCCTTTATTTCTCAGCATAAATTCCACCAACATTGATGCACTTATCCCATCGTTTTATCAGTCCTCCCAAATTGGCTGCATATAACTGCGCGCTCTGGCTTTACGGGACAAATATTTGTCAGCATAAACAGGAAGCATTTCCTTATGAATGTCCTTTGCAGGCAGTCCTTTTGCCCACAAAATATGCACAACAGCAAGTTGCTATTTGGTTTTACTCTCCGTAAGTACAGTCACCATTTCGTTTATGTGCTGCGCATGCGCATGAAACAATTAGCGCCATCTGACGAACGGGAATATAAAGTTCGATGTTGCTGTCACCTAATGACACCTGTAGAAACTACCAACTACATTTACGTGCCATCCCACAGAGCAGTGTTACTTACTAATTTAATGGCCCTCGTATGTTGTGTTTTGTGTATGTATTTGTTTGCGGATGAAGGCTAGTCGCCGCAATGTCCTGTGTTTTCCGTAATTGTGTTATTTTATATTGTAATAATTGATAAAGAAGTTAAATCGGCTATAGTTTCAAATTGATTTATTTTATTGTTTCGGGATTGAGGTTTGAAGATTGAGCACAACCCACTACTGGCATCGCTGATCGTATTCCGCTACGAACCTGGGGCCATGTCCTCGTCGGATAGGAAGCACTATACTCGAGTTTCACTCTCATTTCAGCTCATCAATAGTGCATATCCCTGATTGGACACAGGATCGAACTCCGGATATCTGGCTAGTGAGGCGGGTGTGTAACCACTTGACCACGCTAGATGCGACACAATTATTATACTAGAATATCACACCCGGTCTCCCTGGCGAAGAGATTCAGGACGTTGTTCGTAATCCCGTATACTCACGTACGAAGCACAACTGCGCAAATTCGGCAGCGGATCGCGTCGCGTTAGTTACTTACGGGGGTATGTGAGCCGGTCGTTCAGAAAGCAGTGGCAAACTACTGAACGTAAAACTTGCCAAGACATCAACAGCACCTGAAAGATGTCCTGTAAAGGATATGCGAAAAAAAGGAATATCACAACGTCACTCATTGTAATCTATAGCTCAAAGTTTGTCCGATCGCCGCGACTGACATCCGTCAATCGATGTGGTCCCGAATGATCAGGTCTTCTCGATCTGGCTAGGCACAGGCGCCTGTAGTTTCAAAACCTCACCGCCCAACGGATGGTTCCACATCACCCTCGAGAGGCCACTACCAACCACTTTCGGAATCACCGTGATAGACAGCCGTGTTTATTTTTAGCACCGTGGAAGCGTACATCTGCTGGGAGGTCGGAGAGGTGAATATGTTTCTTTCGCCCCTTTCCCCACATTCACTGATGGGGTGTCGGTTTTAATGTAAGATTTCTGGCGGCTTGCTAGTGCCTCCCCACATCCTGGATCTCATTCCTGGCAGTGTTGCGCCTATTTTTAGTCGCGATGTTTCCGCATCCGTGGCGAATGGAGGTCGGATATGTCGTCTGTACGTGCTGTTGGTGTTGGTGGTGGGGGTGGGACGGGTGGGTGGATGGATTGAGGTATGGGTGGTTACTAGGTATGAATGGTTTTGGTAAACGGCTGAGTTTTAGGTCGAAAGGTGAGTAGGGAGACAGAGGTGAGAGGGAAACGGATGGACACATTTCTCCTAGCTTGATTTTAAGCTGGTGTTGTCTCGTTCAGTAAATCCATGGCAAACTACTTAACGTAAACTTGCCAAGAAATCACAAATAGCCAAAAATGCTGGGGTTGACAGCAACGACCCGTAAAGGACATGCTGCTAATTAACAAATTTGTCTTTCGGCATCCGCGGTAGAGTGGTGGTTAGCATGTTCGCCCGCCCGCTTGATGGTCGAGTGTTCGTATCCCTGTCGAGGGAGAGATAGTTTTTGGTTTTGTTTCCCCTTACTGACCTAGCCGACTCCGTGGCGACGGAGTTACGGACGTAGTTCGTAATCCCGCATACCGCGTTCGAAACACAGCTGCGGGAGATTTGGCAATAGGCTGCCTTTTGTTGGTTCTTTTTACGAAATGGTATGGGTGCCGGTCGTGCAGAAAACAATGGCAAACTACTGAACGTAAACTTACCAAGAGATCACGAACAGCAAAACAAAAAACAATGCTGAGGTTGACTGCGATGTCCTGTAAAGGATATGCAACTAACTTTAGAAGAAAAAAAACTGATTGACCTGGCCTCCCGGGTCGACCCCAGATAATCAGGGCATATTCTGGGAAGTAAAAGCGGCCACCGTGATATTGAACACACCGCCCGCAGAGTGCCGATATTGAACACACCGCCCACAGAGTGCCGATATTGAACACACCGCTCACAGAGTGCCGATATTGAACACACCGCCCACAGAGTGCCGATATTGAACACACCGCCCACAAAGTGCCGATATTGAACACACCGCCCACAAAGTGCCGATATTGAACACACCGCCCACAGAGTGCCGATATTGAACACACCGCCCACAGAGTGCCGATATTGAACACACCGCCCACAGAGTGCCGATATTGAACACACCGCCCACAGAGTGCCGATATTGAACACACCGCCCACAGAGTGCCGATATTGAACACACCGCCCACAGAGTGCCGATATTGAACACACCGCCCACAGAGTGCCGATATTGAACACACCGCCCACAGAGTGCCGATATTGAACACACCGCCCACAGAGTGCCGATATTGAACACACCGCCCACAGAGTGCCGATATTGAACACACCGCCCACAGAGTGCCGATATTGAACACACCGCCCACAGAGTGCCGATATTGAACACACCGCCCACAGAGTGCCAATTGGTCGAAAAATATGCACTGGGACAGTATACCAAACACGCCAATTTGTACGGACAGGGCTCAGATACTTTCATCAGGAGTCTCCGAGGCGAAGTGCTTAAGCCGCCTTCCTGGCGCTCCGAAGGGTGTCGGTTCAGTTCCGGGCTGCGTCGTTCTGTTCATCTCATCTGGTTCCTAATGAATTTTACGGTGTCGATGTGAAGTATAAGGGTCGTTCACTTGAAACCCGTTCCAATGGCTTTATTAACAAAAGCATGAAATAAACATTAATAGGTGTCGTAGAATTAAACAAAGCATTCATTTTGAATGAAATATGCACCATGGGTTGGTCAGAAGAAGTCGCTGTAGGCATTCAGGCAAGCATCCCATTGCTTAGGTACGCGGCGAATGCCGTCCGCAAAAAAAAAAAAAAGGATTGTGGTCGCTCACTGAATCAAGTGTTTACCGCGTGCATTACGGCTGCGTCTGTGTGAAATTGTTGCCCCTTGAGAGCTTTTTTTAGAGGACCGAACAAATGAAAATCACATGGTGATAAATCAGGACTATAGACTGGATGTTGCAGAATTTCCCACTTATTACTAGGTAATGTTTCCTGCACAATCTTTGCAACATGCGGACGAGCTTTATCGTGCAAAAAGATCACACCGCGAGAAAGCATGCCGGGTCGTTTATTATTGATGGCATTTTGCAGCTTGTCTAGTCTTTCTAAGTAGTGGGTAGAGTTGATGTTGACACCAGGTTCTTTAAAGTTGGCCAACAATAGCCCTTCATTATCAAGATATGAGCTCAGCATAACCTTTTTCGCCAGCGAACGTATGCTCCGGCAACAATTCATCTGTACTGCTTGTCGTAAGTCTTTCTTACTTACTTTAGTGTCGTCCTTGGAGTGATGGGAATCCACACCACATTTTTATTACCCCAATATTGTTGTCTTAGAGAAACCACCAGACTCCGTCCACAAAACTCCGTCGGTCTGCAAACCCCTTTTTCTTACTCTTACTCACCCTTAGATCATGCCCCCTCTCACTCCTCCCCAACATAACATACTCCACAACTCTAGCTTTAACAAATAAATACAAAATAATTTATTAAGCAAAGAGTATAAGTGTGAGAAGTGTGTGTTAGTAATGTGTAGAATGTGTGTCGAATATTCTAGTGGGTGCAGACTTAGACCAGGTAGCTGAAGAGCCCAGCCCGATCATCCCAGAAAGGATCACACCACATCTTCATTCAGTCCACGAAGACCTCACCCAGGTATGTGTCCATCCTGCTAGATGTAGATTTCCACCGGTGGCTGTTTGATCACTCAAAAGAACTAGTCACAGTCCGACCCCAAATCCTGTCTGGATCACACAGTTAATATATGTCTAATTTGTTCCTATACTTATAACACCCTTGTCTAGTGAGGACACGAACATACTGTTCTTTGAAATAAATGTACTTCCTGTCTCAAGTGTCTACTGTTCACAAGACCATTGTTATACTAACTTCCTAATAAGTTTATACTGATTTATTCCCATGTGATGGGGAATAACTGTATCTCTTTGTTTGTTCACCTGTCGTGTAAAACATACTGCCACTGGGCTGTTCCCAGGTGGTGTAAAAGAAATTCACTTTTTACTATTCTGTTCCCAAGTGATGTTTGAAACATTAATTTGACGATTGGTCTTCCTCCAAAATGGTGCGGAGAAAACAATTTCTGGTCTTCTGTTAATGTGTGACGTTTGATAATCCCTCTTATGCTTGTTCCCGTAAACCCTTTCTATCATGGGCTAAGTGCAAAAGATGTTGACCAACTGCCTGCACCAAGGTCTCCATTCTCAGTGACTTGAGTGACCTAAAGGAACCTGTCAACGAGAGAACAACACATTGGGTGATAGCAACTGTCCCCAACCTCCATTGGATGGGGGGGGGGGGTGTCCGCCTCACTCAGATACATGACAGTGAACATTCTCTGTCATGGGCATAGGAGTTCTTCACTCCGGTCTGCAGTGGGTTAAGATCAGGACAGAGCAAAATGTAAAGTGTAGACCCCTAGCAGACATCACTAGAAGATCCCATCATTGTACATTCTCCCCATCCCCAATTTCCCCAATATCACCCCACTACACAATTCTCACTAGCAGAGCTAATTCTATTCATTACTCTAGCAAGTTTTACCGAGGCTACTGCTTATATTAACTAGGCTTAAATATACTCTCTACAATACCTTAAGCACAACACAGCAGTGTCTTCGAAATCATATCCACATTTTGCCATAACAGGCACGTGTACAATTAAATCTAATTAATTTCCGCACACGGTAGATATTTTTTTTTTAATCCACTGCAGTGACAAACACGTCCGTGCAAGTCAAGCCTCAGAGTTACACTACTTGTAAACAAAGCATGTTTTTACCCAACAGCCTTGAGTGGCCACGTGACGTTCTTTTGATGTTAACAAAGGTGGTTCAAGGGCAGATTATCCATTTCTGAATAAATTCTTTCCCTTGGGTTTCATCAATGTCACAATAGTAGATTATCTCCCCCTTTTGGACAATCCATGCACAAGTCGCTTCCCCCCTTTTTCTCAACATATGCCTACAATTTCCCGTCTTGTGGGGATTGTCAAAGAAGATTTCCTTGTTTGATGTTGGCGACTTAGCGGTGTCCTTGATCTAACTGGTAAACAACTGCAGATGTACATTCCGACTTTGTTTTTCTGTCCCGGTTAAAAAACAAATGTAGCTTTGCACACAGGCCATGAATATGACCGTCTGTATTGTCATTATCTGGTGGATACACAGTGAAATCATGACATAGGCCCCCTCTTAAGAGAGTAGTCCATCTCACTCTTCTCCACTGTGAATTCAATCCAGATGATTCATTCCTCTTCTTCAGGAGCTGGGTGTCTTGATAAGAAGTCCGCTCCAACATTTTCCTTCCCAGGAATATACTCAACTGTGAAATTGTAGGGTTCAAGTAACAACGACCACCGCATCAAACGGGCGTTGAGCTTCTGAGAAGTAGCCAGGAACATCAGGGGCTGATGATCTGACTGGACCCGAAACTTAACTCCATACAAATAGGGCTGGAATTTTTGCACGGCCCATACGAGAGACAAACATTCTCTCTCGACGGTCGAATAATTCCTCTCAGCCTGGAGTAGTTTCTTGCTTGCGTATGCCACAGGTTTCAAAACCGAAGCATCGTCTTTCCCTTCCTGTAACAACGCTGCCCCAATCCCAATCCCACTTGCATCCGTTCTCAACACAAATGGTTTGGAAAGGTCCGGGAGCTGTAATACAGGTTTACTGACCAAGGCCTCCTTTAACTGACTATAGGCAGTCTCACATTCTGGTGTCCAAATGATTTGGTCCGGGAATCCCTTTTTCAAGGTTTCCGTCAATGGAGCTCCCAGTTCAGTGAAATGTGGGATAAATTTCTGGTAGAATCCACACAACGAGAGAAAAGATCGCACGTCCTTCTTCGTTTTTGGCCTTGGGGCATTTCTGATTTTCTCTAGGTTCTTCTCTTCTGGGACAATGTGTCCTGGAGTGATGGTGTGCCCTAGAAATTCCAGAGTCTGGTAACCAATCATGCACTTGGTTGGACGAGCGGTAAGCCCTGCTTCCTTGAGTCTATTAAACACTCTCTCCAAGGATTGCAAATGGTCATCCAAGCTGCCACTGGAAATCAGAATATCATCCATGAAGGAGATGATGGCCGGATCCTGTAAAGGATCTAGTAAAGTCCTCATCATACGTGTAAACACACTAGGTGCGTTGCTGAGACCAAAGGGCATGACCTTGAATTCGTAGTGTCCACTGGGTGTACTGAAGGCCAGCAGTGGTCGAATCTCCGGTTTGACTGGTATTTGATAGTACCCCCGACTCAGATCCACCTTTGAAAAGTACCGAGCCTTATGGAGCCTAGCGAATAACTGCGTTGGATTCGGCAAAGGTTCCACCTGAAATTGTGTATGACTGTTCAGAAGTCGGTAGTCTATACACAACCGGTGTTCTCCACTTGGTTTCCGTAACAAAACTACCCCCGCATTGTATGGGGATGTGGATGGTGCAATCACGTCATCCTCCAGCAGTTTTTGTATTTCCTCCTCCAGGGCCTTTTCTTTATAGAAGGGCACTGGGTAAACCTTCTGGCGAACAGGCTCCTGTGTAGTCAACGTCATCTCGAACTCCACCAACCTCGTTCGTCCTGGTTTATCAGTCAGTATCTCCTTATGAGACCTGAGAACCTGGGTTATCTTCTCCCTCTCCTGGGAGGTCAGATCAGGGTTCACCTGCACATCCTTGTAGGTTTCCTGGTGTACCAGGGGATATTCCCTGCCCTCGCTGGTTCCCACTTCTGTCTCCACTGCAACTGCCATTGCCATGAGGTGAGCTGCTTTTTCTCCGGGTCTCTCTTCGTATTTCCGCAAGAGATTGATATGGAAAATCTTCGACTTTCCCCGGATCCGGATCTGATAGTTGGTTCTGGATATTACCCTTTCCACGGGAAATGGTCCTTGCCAACCTATCTCCAGTTTGTTGTTTCCCGTTGGGAGTAGCAACAAAACTTTGTCTCCCACCTCTAGAGATCTGTCTTTAGACCTACGGTTGTAGTAAGCCGCATGTCTTTTCCTGGCCTTTTTCAAGTTTTGATTTGCCAGAGTCCATCCTTTGTGGAGTTTTTCTTTCAGTTCCTCCACGTATTGATAGGATGAGATTACTTCTTCTGACGTCCCCTCTTCAGTCCAACTCCTCAACATGGCTTCCAACGGTCCTTTGATTGGACGACCAAACAGCAACGTAGCGGGTGGTAGTCCTGTTGAGCCATGAGGAACTTCCCGATAGGCAAAGAGTGCTGCAGGGATATATTCATCCCACCTATCAGGTTTTTCCTGCGCTAGTTTCCTGAGCATTGTCATCAACGTGCCGTTGAAACGCTCTACTTGTCCATTGGCTTGAGGATGGTAAGGGCTGGTATGTATGTGGTTAGAGTGAAACACTCTAAATACCTCCTCCATGAGTTTTCCACAAAACTGGGACCCATTGTCCGTCAGAATTTGATCTGGGAAGCCTAATCTTGTAAAGGCCTCCATCAGTGCATCCGCCACTCGTTTCGAGTCAATCGTGGTCAACGGTATGGCTTCACCCCACATTGTACAGCAATCCACCATTGTGAGTATATACATGTTCCTCTTCCTAGTCCTAGGAAGTGGACCCACGATATCGATGGCTACCCTCTCGAAAGGAGAGTTTATGATGGGCATCTCACCCAGGACCACCGGTGCTGTCCAGTGTTTCGGTGCCACCCTCTGGCACTCAGGGCATGACTTCACATACCGACGCACATCCTCTGTCATTCCCGGCCAATAGTAGTGGCAGGAAATCCGCTGCATGGTGGCGGCAATACCCATATGTCCACTAAAGGAGATGGTATGCCCCATATGAAGAATCTGGGACCGGTGAGCTTTTGGGACGACCAACTGACCGTATAGGTTGTCTCCCCTTCCTGCTCTCCTGTAGAGTATCCTATTCTTCATGTAGTACTGCCCCCGTCCTGGTGGATCAGCACTTTTCTGCAGCTTTTTGTAGCAAGGACGTAAAGTATCATCCTCACTCTGGGCAGTTCGTAGCTCCCCCGGCATTGGGTTAGTCACAATTGCGTCTGCCTCTTCCGTTCTCGTCTGAGAGCGAGTCTGTATTGCTCCCATATGGATTGGCTCCCTGGGCATTCCCAGAAAGACATACCGGCAACCTAGGATTACTGGGAAAATGGGATCGGTCAATACAGCAGCCTTGATTGTGCCGGTGACATATCTTGACCGAATCTCCACGTTAGCAATGGGCAACTTCATGGCCACAGCACTCTTCTGTGCAGGCTGTATTTCCATGGTCTCACCTGTGAATTGTTCTGGGTGTACCAGATCCGCAGAAATCACGGCCTCCCCGTCCAGTCCTGTGTCGTACAAACACTCCACTTGACGACCGTTAACCTCTACCAATTCCACTACAGGTGGTTTTTCCTGGTCTGGAGTTTCTTCGTCGGCCTCGACCTATTCAGTGGGCTCCACCTTAGGTCTCCCGGGGCACACGATGAATTTAGATTCTCCTGACTTTCTCTTGCAGTCAATAGCATTGTGCGTGTTTGACTTGCATTGGTTGCACCATTTCTCTGTCCTAGATTTTCTTGTGCCGGACTTGAGTGAGCTCTCCTGATGGTGAGCTATCTTGCTGACCTTGGCATTCTCCGTGACAACCTCCTTGGAAGTCACTTGACATGCTGCGAAGTGAGGGCTCTTAGCCTTCGATTTGCAGTCCCTCGTATTGTGAGTGGGTGACTTACAAATTGAACACCACTTCTCCGACCACGGTCGTTTTGGTGTAGAGCTCGAAGAGCTCTTGCTTCCCTCCTTCGTCTTCTCTGAACTATCCTCTGATTTTTGCACATAAGGTTCCCCCTTTTTTGTTCCAGAGCTTTTGGCTTTCTTCTTGTCATGTTTCTCCTGACTTTTGGTGTTGGTGGGAAGGTTTTCCCCGGCCTCCCCATGTACCTCTACGAACCGTTCTGCTAATTTTGTCACGAGGTCAATACGTTCCGCTCCTTGTTCTCCCAGGAATGTCCTGAGAGGTTTTGACATTTGCTTCTTCAGCTGGTCGACCACCATGAGTTCTTCCAGACTCTCATAGTCATGTGCGAACCCAGCCAAATCCATCCACTTATGGAGATAAGATTTAAGACGCAAACTGTAGGCGGCAAACAACTCCCCCGGTTCTCGTTTCGCTGCTCGAAATTTTTTCCGGTAGGTATGTGACGTAACCTCGAATCGTTTCAGCAGAGCCGTCTTTAACTCATCATAATTGTTCTCATGTCCTGGTGGCAGGCGAGTATAAACCTCGTATCCCGTCCCGCGTAATCCCTGGGATAGCTTAAGATTCCATTTGTTACGCTCCAGACCCATAGCAACTGACATAGCCTCGAAGCGTTGAAGGTATTGGTCAATCTTCTCTTTGTCCTCCTCGTAGACCGCCAAAGGAAACTTCATAGCATGGTACCCCTGTCCACCTACTGGTGTTGAGCCTGGGACTGAGGAACCTCCAACTGCTCCCTCAGTTTCCCCATTAGATTGACTCTTGAGCTCGAGTTCCCGCATCCTGTACTCGTGCTCCCTTTTCTGAGCTTCTTGTTCAGCTTCCAGTTTCCTAGCTGCTTGCTCAGCTTCCAGTTTCCTAGCTGCTTGCTCAGCTTCCAGTTTCCTAGCTGCTTGCTCAGCTTCCAGTTTCCTAGCTGCTTGCTCAGCTTCTAATTTCTTAGCTGCCTGCTCAGCTTCAAGTTCCATCCTTCTAGTGGCTTGCTCAGCTTCTATCCTCTTAGTTTCTAACTCCATCTTCCTCAATTCCAATTCGGCCTTCCGATCGTCTCTTTCTGCTTGACGATACTCTCTCTCCACTTCCTGTATGTAATCCGTTAAAGCTGAACCAGACAAACCCATTCCTTCCCCCTTTGCCCTTAGTTCTGCCCCAGTTAATTTAGGAGTGGCCATTTTTCAGACAGGTAAGTCAGCAGATAGGGTGCAGATTATCTCCAAGAGGAATATATATATAATGAACAATCACTGTTAATCTAATAATTAAGACCACACACAACACAATCACTCAGTGACAAGAGAAGAATCAGGACCACAGACCTATGCAGACGTGTGAGGTGTGAACAGGTAAGATATGTATCCTAACCCCTATCCACCTTCACTCTAGCTGGATTCTCTCTCCAACAATATCACCGTCCTCTTAGTAAAGATCCCGTGTCAAAAGACCCCGTTGTCAGGAGATCCCACTGTCAAAGGATCCCGCTTCCAAGAGATCCCGCTTCCAAGAGATCCCGCTTACAAGAGATCCCGCTGTCCAAAGATCACGTTTACGAGCCCCCAATAAATGTCGTAAGTCTTTCTTACTTACTTTAGTGTCGTCCTTGGAGTGATGGGAATCCACACCACATTTTTATTACCCCAATATTGTTGTCTTAGAGAAACCACCAGACTCCGTCCACAAAACTCCGTCGGTCTGCAAACCCCTTTTTCTTACTCTCACTCACCCTTAGATCATGCCCCCTCTCACTCCTCCCCAACATAACATACTCCACAACTCTAGCTTTAACAAATAAATACAAAATAATTTATTAAGCAAAGAGTATAAGTGTGAGAAGTGTGTGTTAGTAATGTGTAGAATGTGTGTCGAATATTCTAGTGGGTGCAGACTTAGACCAGGTAGCTGAAGAGCCCAGCCCGATCATCCCAGAAAGGATCACACCACATCTTCATTCAGTCCACGAAGACCTCACCCAGGTATGTGTCCATCCTGCTAGATGTAGATTTCCACCGGTGGCTGTTTGATCACTCAAAAGAACTAGTCACAGTCCGACCCCAAATCCTGTCTGGATCACACAGTTAATATATGTCTAATTTGTTCCTATACTTATAACACCCCTGTCTAGTGAGGACACGAACATACTGTTCTTTGAAATAAATGTACTTCCTGTCTCAAGTGTCTACTGTTCACAAGACCATTGTTATACTAACTTCCTAATAAGTTTATACTGATTTATTCCCATGTGATGGGGAATAACTGTATCTCTTTGTTTGTTCACCTGTCGTGTAAAACATACTGCCACTGGGCTGTTCCCAGGTGGTGTAAAAGAAATTCACTTTTTACTATTCTGTTCCCAAGTGATGTTTGAAACATTAATTTGACGATTGGTCTTCCTCCAAAATGGTGCGGAGAAAACAATTTCTGGTCTTCTGTTAATGTGTGACGTTTGATAATCCCTCTTATGCTTGTTCCCGTAAACCCTTTCTATCATGGGCTAAGTGCAAAAGATGTTGACCAACTGCCTGCACCAAGGTCTCCATTCTCAGTGACTTGAGTGACCTAAAGGAACCTGTCAACGAGAGAACAACACATTGGGTGATAGCAACTGTCCCCAACCTCCATTGGATGGGGGGGGGGGGTGTCCGCCTCACTCAGATACATGACAGTGAACATTCTCTGTCATGGGCATAGGAGTTCTTCACTCCGGTCTGCAGTGGGTTAAGATCAGGACAGAGCAAAATGTAAAGTGTAGACCCCTAGCAGACATCACTAGAAGATCCCATCATTGTACATTCTCCCCATCCCCAATTTCCCCAATATCACCCCACTACACAATTCTCACTAGCAGAGCTAATTCTATTCATTACTCTAGCAAGTTTTACCGAGGCTACTGCTTATATTAACTAGGCTTAAATATACTCTCTACAATACCTTAAGCACAACACAGCAGTGTCTTCGAAATCATATCCACATTTTGCCATAACAGGCACGTGTACAATTAAATCTAATTAATTTCCGCACACGGTAGATATTTTTTTTAAAATCCACTGCAGTGACAAACACGTCCGTGCAAGTCAAGCCTCAGAGTTACACTACTTGTAAACAAAGCATGTTTTTACCCAACAGCCTTGAGTGGCCACGTGACGTTCTTTTGATGTTAACAAAGGTGGTTCAAGGGCAGATTATCCATTTCTGAATAAATTCTTTCCCTTGGGTTTCATCAATGTCACAATAGTAGATTATCTCCCCCTTTTGGACAATCCATGCACAAGTCGCTTCCCCCCTTTTTCTCAACATATGCCTACAATTTCCCGTCTTGTGGGGATTGTCAAAGAAGATTTCCTTGTTTGATGTTGGCGACTTAGCGGTGTCCTTGATCTAACTGGTAAACAACTGCAGATGTACATTCCGACTTTGTTTTTCTGTCCCGGTTAAAAAACAAATGTAGCTTTGCACACAGGCCATGAATATGACCGTCTGTATTGTCATTATCTGGTGGATACACAGTGAAATCATGACACTGCTGCATCAATTTTGGCGATGTTTTTTTCTGTTGCAACAATACCTTGACCCGACCGCGAAGATCTGTCGTGAACTGACGTCCTTTCCGAAACATTCGTGCCCAGCCTGTCACTGTTGTCTTCGACACACATTTGTTACCGTACGCTGTCTGCATTCTTCGATGAATGCCCACTGGTCGACATCCTTCAAATGAAAGAAACTGAATCACCGCTCTTTGAATATTTTGGATCAACCCGGCCATTGTCTCAACGGTCAGAAACATAACCTATGCAATATGGGACGAAAAGCACGTGCTCTTTTATTCATTGGTCAGTACATGACTATGACATGATCGTGTTCAACGTACGCAATTTCGCGCGGTGCGGCACGAACGGATTTCCAATAAACGCTCCTAATATAAACAGCGAAAGACTGCCCGAATATGGACTTCATGTATCGAGATTCTCAGGGACTCTGCTATTCCCTCAGTCCATCATTTACATAGTCGGTTCCTTCTGCTTCCACTTGGTCTGTACATCATTGCTTGTCTTTCGGTTCATGAGTGCAGTTTTCTCGGAGACTCCCGAAGGTCGTCGTTGGGGCTACGGAGTTCATGCTTTGTGCGAGGCTTACGACAGGCCGCCCGGCGGAAATATTATTCTTTGTGCTGGTCGATCGCTGCCTCTTCTATCACTGAGCTGAGTCCAGAACCGACATCACTGCACTCGGGACATTCCCATACGTGCTCCCGTCCTCATTTTCAATAGCCAGTGAAGAGTCCCCATACTAATGGTACCAGTAGCAGTCTGATTATGTGTCCATCTGACTTTTCCTAGGAGTCCTGAGTATCAATATCAAGTAATTGGTTCTTGTATTAACGCAATCTTGAAATAATATTAATGTTCTTCCCCCCCCCCCCCCCCCCCCTCTACGAAATCCTAAAATTTCCTCCTGGGAGGAATTCCCCGCCGGTTGAGAACCACTGGCCTAAGCCATTCAAAGGGCTGGCATCTATCTCGGTGATGCTGATGTACAGACCTTTCTCCCAAACCGGTATCAAAGTATCATCTCCTCGGGGATTGTGTTACAGAGCGTTCTTTCCCTCTCCATGCCTCGAAACAGACAGGATGAGCAAGGCCAATACAGAAACGTGACATCTACAGAGGGGCATAACCGGATGTCACCAGGTACAGATGTAACCCTGCCCTGCATATACTGACTGCTGGCATTATTCCTCCGGTCTGCCCACAAGTTGGCGCTGTGGCGAAGGAGTTACCAACGCAGTTCGAACCCCACATACCGCGTTAAAACAAAAAAACAGCTGCGTGCGATTTGGAAGTAGACCGCCTTGTACTGGTTTTCATACAATGGTATGAGTGCCGGGGGGCTCAGAAAGCTATGGCAGACTGTTAAACGTAAATTTGTCAATACATCACCCAAAAAAAAAAGGAGAACGTATATATAGAGTGGCCAGAGGACCTCACCGACACTCAGGACTATGAGGAAAGGCCAGGCGACACATAATCAGATTGCAATTGCTACCATTAGTATTGGGAATCTTCGCTGGCTGTTGAAGATGAGGACGGAGCACGTATGGGAATGTACAGAGTGCTGTGATATAGGTTTTTGATTCAGCTCAACCCAAGCAAGCAATCAACCAAGAAAACAAATATCTGACTTAAATTTATTCATTTATTGTTTTGTGTGCGTGTGTGTGTGTCCTAACATTTGTAAGATTTGTTTGTTTACTTTTAATGTGAGGGTCCTGATCACTCGATGTCGTGTATGGTTGTTCAGCCCGGTAACAGGTGTGCATTACTGAACGTGTCACGCTGTCATTTCAAATGTCTGACCTGCCTGATAAGCTGATTTTTGCGAAGATAATATCGTGGTTTCTCCCTTGTCTGCCATATCCACTTGGGTGTTTTGTGACCTCCACTGTCACAGCAAGATCAGGCTGTCGCAACACTCACTAAATACCATCACATCATCCTACGGCCGCTAATGAATCCGTACGTCACACGTTTTTCATAAATTCTGAAAGTGCATTTGTCGTGCAGGTAGTCACTGTTCACTGTTTCATGATCTTCTTAGTTAAGAATATGTTACGTCTTTCTCTTTCTTTCTTTCTTTCTTTCTTTCTTTCTTTCTTTCTTTCTTTCTTTCTTTCTTTCTTTCTTTCTTCTTTCTTTCTTCCTTCCTTCCTTCCTTCCTTCCTTTCTCCTTCCTTTCTTCCTTTCTTTCTGCCTTCCTGCCTGCCTGCCTGTCCTTTCTTTCTTTTCTGTCTGTCTGTTCTACTTCTGCTGTAAATACTTCCCCAGCACCCAACAAATGCCCACATTGACCCCTTTCGTTTCTGTGTCCGCAGTTCCGACCAACAGCAACATCATCGATGAAACAGACGAATGTGCTGATGACTTTTTTCAAAGGGTAAGTCTGACTCATTCTGTCAAATGAAGAACGTTTTGTGCAATAAGTCACTGTCCTTGAAAGCTTAAAAAACAAAACAAAAGAGTTCTTGCATGTTACATAGAGCCAGTTTTAACATACTGCTGCAAATTCTGGACAAGTAGTAAACAGCCGAAACAAATTCTGGAAGCCTTGGAGATGTGGTTTTATAGGAGAATGCTTTAAATTAATTGGACAGCCAAAATGAGCAATCAGGGCGATTTATGGGAAGCTGAGTCGCCAAGACCTCACAAACATCGGAAAGAGCCTGTCATCTTTTTTTTTGGGCCACGTTATGAGAAGACAAAAACTGGAACATGCTGTGACAACCGGAAGGATTTGTGGAAAGAGAGATAGAGGAAGACAACGTGAGAAGTTTCTTGACAGTCTTGTGTCATGGCAGGGAAGGGAGTCAACATATTAATTGATTCATGCCGCCGGTGATCATAATTTGTGGACAGGCATGATCGCCCACGCCAGCCGACAAGGCACTGGATGATGAAGTCTGACTACATTTAAAGAACAACTGTAAAATGGAAGCATAGGGTGTATTTTTAATGGCTATGGGGTATTTGAAAATATTGCCGTTCCAAGTTTTGTATTCACTCTGTGTGGAGTTCATGCAACATAAAATGTAAATACAACACTTAGTACAGCAATATTTTCGAAAACCCCAGTCATTTGAAAAAAAAAAAAAACCTTTAAAAATAGCAGGACTCGTCATAGGAGAATGCTGAAAATTCATTGAACAGTTAAAAAGAGCAATCTGGATATTTTGATATCACTACTGTCCACAAGCTATAAGATACTATCCGCAGTATTACTAAATAGACTAAAACCATATTCAGAAGACATATTAGGTGACTACCAGGCGGGTTTTAGACAAAACAGATCAACAATAGATCAGATATTTATCTTACGACAAATAGCCGAGAAACATTGGGAATATAAAAGAGATCTCCATAACATTTTTGTGGATTTTAAAAAGGCTTATGATAGTGTCCATAGGAATAGTCTATGGAATGCTATGCAGGAATTTGGAATACCAAGGAAGTTAATCAACATGACCAGACTATGCATGGAAGATACTTATAATATAGTAACATATAAAGGCAGGAAATCAGACCCCTTCCAAATAACATCTGGCTTGAAACAGGGTGATGCACTATCGCCGCTACTCTTCAATCTGGCTCTAGAGAAAGTTGTAAGGAAGGTAAAGGAGGAATGTGATATTGGAGGAACATCCAAGCTGCTTGGTTATGCAGATGATATAGATATTATAGGGCAAAGTGAACAAAAGACATTGGAAATATTGACTCACTTAAAGGAAAAAGCCCAACAGATGGGGCTGGTTATCAACCAAGATAAGACAGAATATATGGTAATTTCAAGAGACGGAATGGCTAGAAACTCTGGCCACATACAAATTGATAATATGACCATTAAAAGAACGGAAACATACAAATACCTGGGTACGATCTTCAACTGCTCCAACATCATAAGGGAAGAAATACAAACTAGAATCAACTCTGGAAATAAGATATACTATGCACTACAACATTTACTAAAATCAAAGGCGCTATCTCGTAACACCAAAACCACAATATACAAAACACTGATCAGACCAGTTGTGCTGTATGGCTCTGAAACCTGGAGTACAACGAAAAGAGACGAAGCCTTGTTACAAACCTTTGAGAACAAAATTTTAAGACGCATCTTTGGACCCATTAGGGATACACAAAGTGGAGAGTGGAAAAGAAGAAGTAACAAAGACATTTATGATCTGTTTAAGTCCCCGCTAATCACTGGTATCATGAAGGCTAATAGACTACAATGGCTGGGGCATATAGAAAGAATGGAAGATAATAGGGAAACAAAACTCGCTTACACTCAGGAAATAAATGACCGTAGACCCCGAGGTAGACCAAGAAGGCGGTGGAGAGATAATACATGTACAGACCTACAAGCACTTGGAATCAATGACTGGCAAGAGAAGGTCCACCAGAGAGACGAATGGAGACGGATTGTATTTGCAGCAAAGAACCTCAATGGCTCGGAACGCTGAAGAAGAAGAAGAAGAATCTGGATATTTTAAGGGAGGATAAGTCGCAAAGACAGAAACATGATGAAATGATCACAGTGTTCGAAGATATTAAAATTGACGGGAAAAATCTCAGAGTAGTAAAGAATGTTTACTGAAACCAAGTCGCTGCAGTTAAAGTGGGAAATCATCATCATCATCATCATCTTCCACTTCTGCCGTCAAGCGTCGTGGGGAGGAATAATTTGCGTTCCAGCGCCCGGTGGACAGCACTGGATAGTGTCATTCCGTGTGGTTGTACAATGTCTCTGATGTCGTCAATCCATTTTCTTCTTGGACGTCCTCGTGGTCTCGTCGCAGATGATCTTTGATGTAAGGCCAGTGATGGTAGTTGCTGATGTTGCATTCTAACAACATGGCCCCAAACCACTTGATCTTCTGTCTTTCAATAAATGTGGCACAAGGTGTTGATCCCACAGTCTGTCTGATAGTAACATTTCTTACTCGGTCTCGGATTGTTAAGTTGGCAGCTCTCCTCAGGCATCTCATTTCGCAGGTATTGATTTTGCGAAGGTGTAATTTGGATAAAGTCCAGGTTTGAGATTGGTAGCATAGGGTTGGTGTGAATATGCTGTTTATTATCTGTCGTTTTGCGGACATGGGTATGTTTGGATGTTTCAGTAAGGGTGACAGTTGATATGTAAGTGCACTAGCTTTTTGACATCTGATTTCAATTTCTCTGTCTAATCTGCCATCTTCTGTGATCATACTTCCAAGGTATTTGAATTCTTTAACTTGTTTCAGAGGTGTGTTATTTATCTGTATACTTAGTGGGCCTGGCGATCTGCTAACTTGCATTACTTCGGTTTTGGCTGTGTTTATACTCATATTGTATCTGCTGCAGGTTGAACTCAGATTAGTAATATGATTTTGTAGTCTGCCCTCGTCGCTGTAAAACAGGCACTGATCATCTGCAAATAGAAGTTCATGTATTCCCTGTGGGTCAGTTGTTTCATCTGGAGTAAAGAGTTCTAAATTTTCTGGGAAATAAACAGGGTAATTATGAACAAATAAAGCGAGGAATACAAGGTTGTGGCTTGTCATTGGATCTCTTCTCTCTCTGTAGTGAAGTATTAGAGAGAGAGAGAGAGAGCTCAAAGAAAGGCCAGGAATACGAGTTGGAAGTTAAAATATAAACAAAATACGATATACAGACGGCACAGTATTGATAATTGAAAACACAAAAGATCTACAACTGTAGGACAACTGTAGTGTTAGAGAGTGGGAACAAGACAGACTTCTTTGAACACCAAGAAAACAAACAGTGGTTTAAATTTTCCTGGTCCTTTGCAGGAAGTTGCTGTCAACTGCATGTTAGATTTCTCACTCTAATTTTACTTTCAGTAGATTGCCATTGCTTTCTTAAAGAGAAGGCAAAGTATACGCCCAACTGACCTATGTAGGAAATTAACCAGCTACCACGCCATTAGCGCGCAGAAAGTTTAGGAACGAGTGCTCTGGGTATTATGGATCAGTTTTGTTGATGACAGTCCTCAATGCCATCGTCTTAGCGTCATTCCACTCTGTCTGACCACATGGCCGGCAGCCAGCGTCTAGCCCAGTGGTTCTCAACCGGTGTGAACCCCCCCCCCCCCTCCCACCCCGTGGTGAATTTTAGGGTTTCTAGGGGGAGCAGGGGGAATTAAGATTATTTCAAGATCGCGTTAGTACACGAACCAATTACTTGATATTGTTTTTCCCTCCATACTTTACAGTTCTGTACTTCTCACGCTTCTGAAATTCGTTTTATACCGTAAGTAGACCCGCAAATCACGTTTTATGTAGACATCTAGACTTGTATTTATCTTCCATTTTTACGTATACTGTGTAGGGGCGGGGGGATTTATAGGGAGGAAATACGAAAGAGGGGGGGGGGGGGTGACATTCTGAACATATGATGAAGGGGTGCATATGCCAATAAAGGTTGAGAACCACTGGTCTAGCCACTATGCTGCCATGACTCCCAATTTTGTGAATTATTAGTCGATGGCGTGAGGCGGCGGTGATCGTGTATTATCCCACGGCGTCATGTCTCTTGTGCTGCGAATCTTTTCTGATACCCACATTACTCCACGCCGTCATTTCAAACTGTCCAGCATCTTCTATTTTGATCCCCCACTCCCCTCTTCCCCTACAACCTTCCAGTTGTGGCGATATACTCCAGCTTTTCCATTCTAACATGCGCAAAGAATGTGGACTGTCTCCTTCTGATGTGAGTTACCAGATCTCTTTGTGAGCTAACTTCTTTAATATGTCTTTATTGATCCTTCTATCCATACACAGTGTTCTCGTGACTCTTCTTTAAAACTACATCTCCGCAGCTTCCAATAATTCCTCACTGGTCTGCTAACTGTCCATGATTCGATTCCGTACATCAGGATGGATTAATATAGCTCTTAAGAGTTCTTTTCCTCACCTCAGTGACAAAGATAAATTGCAGAGAATATTCGTCATCATAATATGTATATACACAATATGGTGAATTGCCAGGTATGTTTGTGCGTTCGCTCGCTCGCTCGCTTTAATCTCAAACGTAATCCACACACGTTCTACTGCTACGTCTACTAGTAAGCACACTGGACTGATTTTGCATGAGGGTTAGCTTGTCCTATTACAAATGTCCCTCGCCATAAGGCGTACCGTACCATCTCCGACTGCAGAGGTAAATTACCTGGCAAGAAATGGAAGGGATGATCAGAAGCTTCCCATTCCGCATGCTGCACTGGAACAGTTTACTTGTACTCCCAGCTTTCGTAGACCACTGCTCCATTGGATTCTACCTTAAAGACACGCTGAAGAAAAAGTTTACAGCAGTTGGGATGTAAGGGGGGGGGGGGGGGCGCTAGAGGTGTCATAACACGATCCCTTTACAGATGGAAACAAAGAAGAAAGTGTTTAACCTTTGACCGACTTTGCTCGCAGGTGACGTCAGGCGCCAGTTCCTGTGCTGGCAGCTTCCATCGCGGGCACAGGCTTTGTATTAATGATTCGGCAAGGGGTGAGAGCATTGTAACGCGACCGCCGCGGAGTTCCTTCGTGTGCGCGTGCGTTGCCTGGCCTGGACTCGCCAGGCAGCCCGCAGATGTCTGTTTTCTTTCACCTCTGGAGAGAATTTCCCGTCCTCATTTCTGCTGCTTGGGAAAAGCGGTGTCTGATGAAAGATAAATTTAACTCTTAGGATGGAGAGGTTAGCTAGTGTTTGGGGCTGTTTCAAGTCGGTCTTCATGGGATTACATATGCTTGTTGAAGAAGAGGACAGGGTGCGTTTGGCAAGAACGCGTGTTCTAAAACATTCGGTTTGCTGATGCCGAGGTAAGGGGTTCAGTCCCTACACCGGACAGTTGGACTAAAATGTTGACCTATCGTCCTTGACTTACGGACGCAAATTAAAAGTACCTCTGAAGTTGGAGTGGGTTCGTCTGATGGCGAGGGACACTGGTAATAGGGAAAGCTAATTCACATGCAAAATTTAGTCCAGTGCTACTAGTAGTGTGTATGGACTACGCTTGAGTTCACAGCGAGCGAGCGCAAAAACAAAAAGAACACCAGTTTGGGAATATCCTGAGTGCTGTGATGTCGGGTCTTGACTCAACCCAGTTTAACTCAATTTCTTCTCAACGTCTTGTTCGTTTTGCCCAGCTTCGCCACCACCACCGGGTGATATCAGGCAACACCCCCCCCCCCCCACCACCACCACCACCACCCACCTGTCATAAAGAGACAACATTGCAGATAGAGACACATTTCAAGCGAACTAAATAATAAAGTTCTTGGTGTAGTGGTGATAGACGCTAGCCTAACAACTCATGTAAAGCTTTTACAGAAATCTACACGACCGATGAATAATGTAATTCTCCTCCCCAGAAAATCCATCAACTGCAAATTGTAATAGTTAATGACATGTGTAGACCGTGATTAGGTTTGAGCAGTGGTTCTCAACATGTGGGGAATTCCCCCCCCCCCTGGGGGGAATTTTAGGGTTTCCAGGGGGGGGGGGGGATGAAGACCATTTCAAGATCGCGTTAATACAAGAATCGATTACTTGATATTGTTTTTCCCTTCATACTTTACAGTTAAGTACGTCTCATCCTTCTAAAATTCATTTTATAAAGTCAGCAGACCCACAAATCATGTTTTATGTGGATGTCTAGACTTGTTTTAGTATGTGCTATTAAATTTACCTTACATTTTTACGTATACTGTATAGGGGTGGGAGGGATTTTTATATAGGAAATATGAAATGGGGGGGGGGGGAGGGTGACGTTCTGAAAATACGGTGAAGTGGGGGGGGGGAGCCACGGGCCAAATTTTTGATAGGAAGGGGAGTGGGGATGACGTTCTGAAAATATGGTGAAGGGGGCACAGGCCAAAAAAGGTTGAGAACCACTGGGTTTGAGGTTATGAAATACAAAAATACAATTCCCGAAACAGACGCCTTCTATGGAACTGTGATGTAGGCCTGAATACAACGAACAAACTTTATTTTCGAATTTTAATAACTGGGCACGCAGGCCCGTCTGATATTTTGCCCTTCTGACATTCTGCCCTTCTAATCTCTCTGCTCACATATATTATTTCTTTCATACATCACTTACGAAGCTAATTTTAGACAACTACAACCACTGAAACAATGTGCATTATAAACGCATAGAAAATATGCAATATTCAATAATGCACGAGTCACTAAAACTAATTTTTGACGTTGCTATTGTTGGTGCATATCCGTTACAGGACGTTACAGTCAACCCCAACATTTTTGGCTGTGTGATTTCTTGGCAAGTTTACTTTCAGTAGTTTGCCATTGCCTTCTGAACGACCGGCCGCTCATACCATTGTATGCTGGCAGTCATAATTAACTAAGGTAGATGTAAGGTAGCACAGTCCAGGAGAATGTTTATTATACTTGTTATCCTGTGAGGCTATTATTATTTAAGGAGGCATATAGTGTACTGAAAAATGCACAGAGCTATAGGTAGTGAGACTTTCCCCTCATCCGACCGCGCTCATGACGTTTTCAGCGTACCTCCCAAGTGATTACACTCATCCTCTCCCATACAGAAAGAAGAGTATTCTGATTCAACTTCATCATCTCGCCTCTATACATCATTATCATGTTTCAAGCTGTTAAGCGTGGGCGGTCATATTTCGCCATCTCACTCGATCACCAGATTCGTGGATCAGCTCCGTGTTTCTGTCTCGATCATGCCACGTGGCCAAACCATTCAGGTATTTACATCTCGGTCTTCCCCTTGGTCTCTTTCCTTCGATCTTGCCAGTTCTCGCGAAGTTCTCCAATTCATTTCTTTTCATAACATGCCCAAAAATGATGACTGTCTACGTCTAATGTCTCCAATCAGTTTACGATCTTCATTTATTTCTTGAAGGACTTGTTCATTGGTTTTTCTATCTGTCCTTGGTATTCTTTGCATTTTCCTCAGAAACCACATTTCCACAGTCATCAGCTGTTTTTCAGATTTTCTGCTCATTGTTTACGCTTCACATCCATACAAAAGTACAGGTTCTATGTAGCACTTTAACACTCTTTTTTCTCGTTTCGGTTGATATCTTGTTATTGGTCTGTATGTTTTTCATCTTGCAAAAGGCTACCTTCGCAATGGCAATTCTTGTTCTAATATCTTCAAGGCATCTCCCATCAGATGTTATGACTGTTCCGAGATAACTGTACCGATTCACTTGTTTAAGAATATGCCCATTTACTTATATATTACATTGTGGTATTTCCTTCTTCCCAGTGACGACCATAATCTGTGTCTTCTTACAATTCAGTTTTAACCCTAGTTGTTTACTGTGTGCAACAACCGCATCTACTTAATGTTGCAGGTCCTGGTCATTGTCTGCAATCAAGACTGTATCATCTGCATATCTAATGTTATTGATGCATTGCCCCCCCCCCCCCCCCCCCCCCCCCAGTGTTGATTCTTTCCATATCTTCAATATTTCTGAAAATATTTTCACTGTACAGGGAAAAAAGATCTGGAGGCATTACACATCCCTGTCTCACACCCTTCTTAATAGGCTGATATTGACCTACTTTATTGTCAATTCTTATGGCACCTTGTTGTTTCCAGTGTATGGTTTTTACAAGTCTAAGGTCTTTTCCATCAATTTGTGGATTTACCATTTATAACATCAGTATATTTCATAACTGAACACATGTATTGCTTGGCTCTCATAGAAGTTAAAGAAAGAAGTAGAGACTAGAAGACACATTAGATAACATAAAAATCGAAAGCTATAATTAGTAATTACTGACCAGGATAATTATGTGTAACATCAGCATAGCGTAGGTAACCATGGAAAAAATTAAACGGTAATTGTTAACAGACAGCAAAACCTTATCCTCTTTTTCCTTTTCATTATCCTTCCTCTAGTCACCCATCTCTTCCAAATTTCTCCCCTCCTCTTCTTCTTTTTCGTCTCCTCCTCCTCCTCCCCGTCCTCCTCCTCCTCCCTGTCCTCCTCCTCCTGCACCATTATCTTCTCCTTCTCTTCCTCTACTTTCAGTTCTACTTTCACTATCCTCTTTCAGACAGTCGTGGTTAGTGTCCCTGACGCCACTAGAAACCACATCTCCGTTACCTCCAAGCTCTTGCTAATTTGTCCGTTTACATTCCAAGATTCACTGCCAGACAGCAGAACAGGTTCGATAGAACATTGCAGAACATTTTGGCTAGACTGCATATATCATAAATGTGTACACGTGTCTAAAAACAGAGCAACTGGCGGGAATCGGAGCAGATGATATCATTCTAAAGATTGAATCTAGAAGGTTCTTGCCAGTTTCTATCTGTGATTTAAGTTAGGGCGTAGTGTTCATATGACAGGTAAGGTGTAACTTATTCAAATGATATACAGACACCGTAAAAGGCATCATTTTGGCTATAAATTAAACGTTCCAACTCTCTAGATGACCGGCATCTTGCCGTCTTGACAGACGATACTTTGTTACGTTGTGCTTACAACAAAAAAGGCATTATAACTACAACCCATGGCGGTAGCGATAGTGACTGATCAGTGCAATTCGCGCGGTAAGTGTTCGTTCACAATTGATACACGCGAACACATGGTCATTTCCACCATCACCACCATCTGACGTCTCACACGCTCAGTGTGTGACCTATCTGCAATAATTTCTCCTGCGTTTTTATTCAATTTCCAATATTTGCCCTCCATGCAACACGACCTGCGGCGACTTGCTCCCAAGGTGTAATATCAGTTCCCGTGTCTATCATATCCTGCTTAGACACATCTGTGTACCGTAGTAGAGGCCAACCCTGAGATCTTTTACCCATCCAGAACTGGAACTGGAATGAGAGAACTGGAATCCACATGACAAAAGAAATACATGGTGCCTTGAAAACACACGGAGAAGAGAATAAGAGACAGGTGGATATTATGGGGAGAAAATGGCGGGAGCTGCAGGATGTAGCAACAGATAGGACTTGGAGTTCGTTGGTTACGGATAAGCTGCTTTAGTGATGAAAGGCTAACGAACAGGAAGAAGAAGACGACGATAAAGAAAACAAGATACTGCTGAAGACCGCCTTCTCCTCCTCATTCATCCTCTTCTTCTATGCTATTTCTGCGTTTATCAGATGCTTGTTTATACTCGGAAGAGTGTGGCATTTTCACCTCTCGGCCTTGAAAGCCCATGAGCCCCGCTTGTGTCATACAAAAAGCCATCTGTGTAGGAGATTATATCATCCTTGGAAGGATTTTCAAAACCCAGTGCCTGTACTACTGCCCCAATGACCATCAGGATTTGGGTATTTATTCATGCATGTACGCCGTCTCCGTACAAACTTTATTTCCAAAGGGTTAAGAATTGGGCCCGCGGACCCGTCAGCCTTTCTGCCTTTCTATCACTCTCTCTCTCTCTCTCTCTCTCTCTCTCTCTCTCTCTCTCTCTCTCTCTCTCTCTCTCTCTCTCTCTCTCTCTCTCTC
The DNA here is from genome assembly GCA_014155875.1 of Cepaea nemoralis. Lineage (NCBI taxonomy): Eukaryota > Metazoa > Mollusca > Gastropoda > Stylommatophora > Helicidae > Cepaea > Cepaea nemoralis. The sequence continues at coordinate 138,373 of JACEFZ010013122.1, forward strand.
TCTCTCTCTCTCTCTCGTACATAAGAGAAAACCTGAGGACAATTTAACTAGACAATCTCTTGCCTGGCACCCACAAGGCAAACGAAATAGCGGGAAACCCAACTACACGTGAAGAAGAGAATTACAGTGATAAATAATATTGGGAGGACATGGAGGGAGCTGTCGGAGATAGCAAAAGGTAGGGCTGCTTGGTGTTGTTTGGTTGCGTAGCCTATGCACTAATGGGGAAAAAGAAGGAGGAGAAAGAGGAGGAGATGAAGAGGAAGCAGTAGTGGTTGAAGAAGATTAGATCCTGCGGGGGACAGAAACAGCTAATTCAAACGAACAACTTCATTTATCTGCTATGCCTAGCTTGTTTGGGATTTATGTATTTATCATTGTGGCTTGCAGAGATATTCGCCCCGGTGTTTCATAAATATCAACACCAGGCAGGTTAATGCTTTCTTCACGCTGATTTTTTCATAGTCTATAACTCAGCATTCCCGCGGCAGCCCTGTAACTAGCACCTTGTCTGCTTATCCGATGGTCGGATGTTCGAATCCCTTTAGACGTGAATTTTGTTTGTCGTAGACCTGGGCTCCAAGGTAGATCCAGTCTACAAATTGGTTTAACAAATTAGCTGCCTGGCCTTTACATGATGTCGCATTGTGATTTATTAGGCAATTTTTACATTCAGTAGTTTGCCATTGCCGGTCTGTGTAGCTAAGGACTTGCGGACGCGATTCGTGAGCCCGCTTACCTGTGTTAAAAACACAGCTTCGACCTATTTGGCAGCAGACCGCGTCGCGCTGGGTCTTAACGTGTTGGTATAGAAGCCTGTCGTTCAGAAAGCAATGACAAACTATTAAACGTAAACTTGCCAAGACATCAACAACAGCAGTAAGATCCTGGTGTTGATAGCGATGTCCTGTAAATAGGATATGGAAAAAAAACAGCGTGCCAATGCAGTCTGAACGACCGACGCCTCACACCATGGAAGTCAACACAAAGCCACCTGCTTCCCGATCACCCGCTGCTGGTTTCGAACCCTGAACTCGTTATGTCGGGGAAGGGGGAAACCTGTTGACTGTCCCTTAGCCATGGCGTCGTCTAAAAATGGGTAAAAGAAAATTGTCTGGGAAGTAGTCAGTATCTCCTACCTTTAGTTTATTCAGTGTATTATCAGTTCTTAGTCAGATATGACTGACCTACCGTATGACAGTATGACTGTTAGTGCCGAATGTTGAGCAGCGCTTACCAAACCCGAAACCCCACATTGTGCTAACGGTTTCGGGCTGGTGAGCACAATTGGGAGGGTACAGGCCTTATTCTGGTGTGAGGAAATGCAACCTAAAGACTAAATGTCATGGCAAGGCAGACCAGGCCCTAAGCCTTTGTCGGCAACTTGTCTAGGGTGGAAGCTTCGACAGGCGGACAGAGTATTGCTTTGCTGATCCGGCAGCTTCCGCAGCTTGTCGTGTACCAGACGTATTGACGTTACCTTTCCTCTGGAGTAAGCTAGACAGGTTGAGGAGAGCGGCTCCACGCAACACGGCAACGCATGGTCTCTAAATTCAGCCCAGGCTTTGTGCTATGGAGAAGTATAACTCCATTTTACAAACTATCGTCTGTTAAGACGGCAAATGCCAGTCAGTCAGTTTATTAAACAAGTGGTATCTCATCCTGTTCCGTCCTGTGCGGAGTCTGAACTTGCTACTTGTTTTCTTCGGGTGAGCTTGCAATATGCATCATCTTTCTGCTGACCTGTATGCACGGCTACTTGTACTCGAACAGTCGGAGCCGCTGGCTTAGGGTTAGTGAACGGAGTTCCACAATCAAGACATAGCATGTTCGAAGACAGCCGTCGGCAGTTTGGGAGCTTGTCGCTTTGTGTTGATTTTCACAATGATATGAGCGCGGCCGTTCAGAAAGCAATGCAAAGTAACGTAATATTGCCCTGAAAATTACGAACAGCTAGTAAATGCTCTCAATGTGCGTTTAATAATAGAGAAGTGCAGAGAATTTAATGTAAACCTATTCTCATGCTTTGTGGATTATTCAAAGGCATTTGACTGTGTACAACATCAGAAACTTTGGGAAATCATGAGGAATATGGGATGTCCACCAGATGTAATACAACTCATAAGAATGCTTTATCTAGACCAACAAGCGGCGGTTAGAATAGATGGCGAGACATCAGATTGGTTTGACATCAAGAAAGGAGTCCGTCAGGGATGTGTGCTGTCCCCCTATTTGTTTAACCTGTACGCCGAAAATGTAATGAGAAATGTAAGAGATGATATAAACAGGGAGCCATATGATGCCCTAAATATCGGTGGTCATGACATACCAGAGATTAGGTATGCTGATGATACAGTATTGCTATCCACAACACAGACTGGTATAGAAAACGTTATAGCCTCAACCCAATTGAATAGTGAAAATCACAATTTATATCTTAACATAGCAAAAACAAAGATAATGCATACAGATCAAACTACTATGGAGAAAGAAATATATGTTAATTAGGAAAAATTAGAGGTGGTGGAAAATTTTGAATATCTTGGGTCATTGATTACCAATAACGGTGACACAATGAAAGAAATTAAACGACGACTATCAACTGCTCTTCAAAGACTAAAACAGCTGAATAAATTATGGAGTGGGACAGATAGAACTACAAAAATTAGATTTTTAAGAGCATGCATCTTTCCCATTGCAACATACGCCTGTGAGACCTGGATAATGCAATGTAGTTCAAATTAATGCAGGTGTAGGTGTTTTCCCCTCTACCCCGCTATCAGCGCACCGGAAGTTTAAGAGCGAACGCTCTTGTCCACTCGGCCGCGGCGATTTCTTAAGTAAAGCAATTAGGGGATAATTTACAGAATTTGCTACTTGTTGGTAAATTGTGCTTTTTCGGCGCTCGCTCGCTTTGAACTCAAGCGTTGTCCATACACGTGTTGTAACTTCTAGTAGACTGGACTGATTTTTGCGTGTGGACTAGCTTTCCCTATTACCAGAGTCCCTCGCCATCAGGCGAATCCACTTCGACTTCAGAGGTGCTTTGAATTAACGCCCCCAAGTCAAGGACGAGAAGTCAACATTTTAGTCCAACTGACCGATGTAGTTGTTGAACCCGCTACCTCAGAATCAACACATCGGAAGTTTATACGCGCGCGCTGTTATCAATTCAGCCATTCTAACTGCCGGTATATGGTGCTATTCCCATATGTTGATACACCAATCAGCACTCCACGGGGGATGTGGAAAGAAGAAGAGGAAGAAGAAGAAGAAGAAGAAGAAGAAGAAGAAGAAGAAGAAGAAGAAGAAGAAGAAGAAGAAGAAGAAGAAAGAAGGAAAGAAAGAAAGAAAGAACGTAAGGCAGGATAAGAGGTTGAGAATCGTGCAGAATCCAGCTGTATCGAGTCAATGATAACCCACATGATAGCGTTAAAACACACACATTATCCGTGTCTCCAGTGGCGGCAGTGGGATATGGGTGGTTGTTTATTCGGCATGCGTGGTGTTTGTGTGTGTGAGCGTCCTGCATCAGCTGTCAGATCTGGCGATGTAGATGTGTGCGTAAATGTTAGGCCGGAACAGATTTACTAGTGACACCGGGGCAGAAGAAATACTTGTGACACTATAAGAGAAATACTCGTGGCACTGGGATAGAAGAAATACCATTGACACTGGGATAGAAGAAATACTTGTGATACTAGTATTTAAGAAATTCACGTGTGACACTGGTATAGAAGAAATACTTGTGACATTGGTATAGAAGAGATACTTGTGACAGTAGTATAGAAGAAATACTTGTGACACTGGTATAGTAGAAATACTTGTGACACTGGTGTAGAAGAAATACTTGTGACATTGGTATAGAAGAGATACTTGTGACAGTAGTATAGAAGAAATACTTGTGACACTGGTATAGAAGAAATACTTGTGACACTGGTATAGTAGAAATACTTGTGACACTGGTATAGTAGAAATACTTGTGACACTGGTATAGAAGAAATACTTGTGACATTGGTATAGAAGAGATACTTGTGACAGTAGTATAGAAAAAAATACTTGTGACATTGATATATAAGAAATACTTGTGACACTGGTATAGAAGAAATACTTGTGACACTGGTATAGTAGAAATACTTGTGACACTGGTATAGTAGAAATACTTGTGACACTGGTATAGTAGAAATACTTGTGACACTGGTATAGTAGAAATACTTTTGACACTGGTATAGAAGAAATACTTGTGACACTGGTATAGTAGAAATACTTGTGACACTGGTATAGTAGAAATACTTGTGACACTGGTATAGTAGAAATACTTGTGACACTGGTATAGTAGAAATACTTGTGACACTGGTATAGTAGAAATACTTGTGACACTGGTATAGAAGAAATACTTGTGACACTGGTATAGTAGAAATACTTGTGACACTGGTATAGAAGAAATACTTGTGACACTGGTATAGAAGAAATACTTGTGACACTGGTATAGTAGAAATACTTGTGACACTGGTATAGAAGAAATACTTGTGACATTGATATAGAAGAAATACTTGTGACACTAAAAGAGAGATATACTCGCGACACTGGAATTGAAGAAATACTTATGACACTGGAATTGAAAATAAAATATATATGACAATAGTGTAGAAAATATATTTGTTACAGTGGTATAGAAGAAATACTCCATCGGTCCGAAAAGTTTTGACACTTGTTACTCCACTCACATGCTTGCTGGACTGACAGGCATGCATCAGCAAATGGACCTTCATTCGCTGATGAATTTCTATAGGTTTCACCCCTTGACTGATTAAAAATCGGATAACAGAACGCTGCTCCTCTTTGACGCATGTCAAAAGTGTGGCAGTCATCTTTAAACGGTCTTTATGTCGTCACCGTGTTTATGTGCACCGTGATGTCACGTGCTGAGCACTATTGACATCCTTAACAATATTGACAGGTTACAAGACAATGGCATGATTATTGTAATTTCTGTCACACTTTTAGGGTTTTCATTTCAAGTAACTCTAGCCGTCCCAGGCCCGCTGCTTTCAAGTTCTTTCTTATTTGTTCGTTCACATTTTAAGATTTACTGCCACACACAGAACCGGTTCAATATAAGATTTCAGTACTCTTTTTTTCTTACATTCAGTGAAAGTGACTTATTACATAAGATACTTGTTACTGACGAGATGCAGCGATATATGTCAGGCAATAAATCGTGCAGTCTATTGTTTGTATAGTGCTTCCATATTGACGTGGATAGGCCTTAGGTTCATACCAGAGTGCGATCAGCGTTGCCGGTGGTGGGTTGTGCTCAATATTTAAATTTCAAATCCCGAAACAACCAAATAATCTATTGTTTGTGTCTTCGTTATTCAACTTCACTACGGAAAAACAATATTTTGATACTTTTTATCTTAAAAAATACTGCCTTTGTTTGACCTATTCTGCTCGATGTTTATACAGTGATTATATCAGAGACATTGGTAGTACCATTGGTAACGATGACTCTCATGTCCTCTTCAGGACCCATCCCCCACTGGTCCAAGCCTGACATCCAGCTCACGCGTGTGGCTCCTAGTAGCTGTCAGCATTCGACAGAGGCCAACCCCCGGGCAACAGCTGTGAGAGGCTGGCTAAACCAGTCGTGGGTAGGCGATTTGGTGTCAAACCAAGCGGTGAACTAGGGTAAGCCTACCCAGCATGTGAAGACAGGATTCGGCAGACTGCGCGGATGAAATCACTGATGATTCAACGGGCAAGACGTCGTTTACCTGCAAAGCATTGTGGAACGTAATGAGCACGGCAATTCACGTAGAGCGCCCTGGTCATCCACTGCACCTGTATTCGTCTCCAGTAGTCTTGCCACTGGACTCAGATGGACTCAGGCGAGAGAATGAGGTCGACGAATTGCGCAACTCTTCCTCACTTTTAATCCAGTTCATCGCGCAAGTCATTCTTTATCCAACTTCTAACTCTACTAATGAAAAATCAGATTCGCTGGGCTGGTCACTTAACTCGTATTCCAGATCATAGGCTCCCTAAACAATTTTTTTACAGCGAGCTGCGTTGTGGTAAACGTTCCCAAGGCGACGCTTTAAAGACACTGAAAATCTCACTTAAAGCTTTTGGAATTCATCTTGACACCTGAGAGACTGCTGCTAAAGACCGTAATTCGTGGCGTGCGTCATTACATAAGGGTGCAGTCACTGTGAATCAACCAGGACTGCAAGAGCTGTGAAGAAAAGGCTGGACAGAAAAACCACTGCAGGAGATCCTCCTCCTGGAACGTCAAGCATACTTTGCCAACATTGTCAAAGAACATTTCGAGCCAAAATAGGTCTTATCAGCCATCTTAGAACTCACGCCTCCATACTTTCAACCCCACTGGATGAAATGAATGGTCATCATCATTCTTGATGGACAAACAACATATCAAAGAAAACGGCGATACCAATATGTGAAATAACAATAGAAGGGAAAATGCTTAGCGAAGTGGATACATTTAAATACATATTGGCATTTATAACATCTGATGTAAGATGCAAACACCCCTCTGCTGTGTGTCCACCGTGACGAGGTAGAGGGGCTTGTGCGTCCCAATGACCCCAAGAGCTATGCCGACGGTAGCACAGCTACTAGTAGGGCCACCCATGTCGGACAGGTCAAGGGAGAGGGACCAGACGAAGAGACACACAAACCTGCTGCCTTGTAGGTAGACTGGGGACAGTCAAAGGCTAGGGAAAGCACCCCAAATACATGCTTGTCGAAATCGGATGTACTGAGCCACAGGCTTGACAAAGCAGTGCAACGTGAAACCTGCTGCCTTGTAGGTAGACTGGGGACAGTCAAAGGCTAGGGAAAGCATCCCGAATAAATGCTTGTCGAAATCGGATGTACTGAGCCACAGGCTTGACAAAGCAGTGCAACGTAACTTAATTCATGATGTCACAAATCAAAATTAATCGATATGGTGCTAATCCCGTGAAGTCCCATCAGGCGGTGATAGTGCCGGGCCCCCTGCCTCGAGGGGGTCCACCCATGACTACTGGTGGTCACCTTCCCCTGTGCTGTGGAGTCAAGGCACAGAGGAGTAGTATAACAGCGCAAGAACTCGCAAGACGTGTTGTAGTTGTTAATATAAAGTTTATTTGCACATGATGACAATATAGCTTCTTCTCCGGTCCAAGGCCTGATGTTAACTGCCCTTGCCAACCCAATACGTCACGATTGAGCATCTCCCACCCTTTCACTCTCGATGCTCAATCGTGCTGTATCTATTTCCCACTAGATCCTAATAATACCCCAGTACTCCCTTACTGTTACACCTCCCCATGTTGTATAAAGAATTTTCCTTATAAAGGAAAACTCTTTACTCCTACTCCTCTTACTCTATTCCCTCTTTTTCCTTACTTCTCACTAGTTCCTCTAATCTTCCCCAAACCAACTCTAACTTAAATGAATATTCAATTTCTTTAACTTTTTCCCCTGCTATATAGTCAACCCCCTTCTTCTTCGTTTCTGGCCCTTCAACCAACCATAACATATTTACATATCTTTAATAACAATTCAATCTCAACTTTATATAATACATCATAACATCATAACACGTCTTCTTAAATACTCCTTCTTCTCTTCATAAGCAATCTGCTTAAAATTTCAAACGCTAACACCAACTCCTTATTTTTATCACCAACGCTACTAATCCCCCACTTTCAACTAACCTGAAATTACTTTCACACGATAGGAAGACAAAGAATCGGTGGCCACCGGTATTTAAAAGAAGAAATAGAACTCTTTCAAAAAAACAACACTCACCTAAATCACACACCCCTTTACCCCCCTATGTCATTTGAGACTTTATGTAATAAAGTCTAAACCATTATATCTCCCACAGTACCACTCATTATGGTAACAGTTTACGCTGCTATCTACAGCATCAAATACCAACCATCATCCAAAAATATTCTTCACTTCTAAGTGTCTATATATTACAGACACTACCTTACCTCAACCTCACATTGTAATGTTAACCACAAAACACATCCCGAAGACACAATTAAAAAGGTCTATTATCCCTTAAGACCTCCTCCAACATTATACACAACACCTCACATAACCTCATCACCTCGTATAACTAATCTTCTCCAATACCTCAGGTTCTCTCTTAATGTCCATTTCTTATGGGCATATCTACTAAAATGCTCCACTTATGCCGTTATCAACAGCAACCTAGTAACCTTGAAATCTCCCCTTAAATGTTAACCATCAAACACAACATTGTAATCTGACCACTATATACACTACTCTAGCAACCCACTTATTATTCTATCTCTGAAGCTTAATACACCCAAAGGGATAAACATTTACATCCTGCCCAGGCCATGTAACCCAATGCCTCTCTAAAATCTTCCACCTCTCAATTCATAATTCATGCCGTAACCCACAGCAGCAAAAATAACCACTCATGTCTGTGACTGCTTGCAATCAACTTTATCTCAGTCCCTTTATTACGGACCCACAAACACCCCATGTCACTATGTCTCCCCTATGTTCATTTCTCATTAACACACTTACACCCCTTTATTATTGTACTGTTATCCACAGTGTCTAGTCAAACATGGATCCAATTCATGTTTACTCTTCGTCTGGGGTAATTTTCTTATTTTTCTATAACCCAGCAATCTCGTGTATATCATGGCTCTTCTGACCCCCCGGAAACTATGTTCAAAACTTTTCTCAGCTTTACCCCACTGAATATATTCATTAATCTTTTCTTCTCCCATGTGGCTTCTAATCCCATATATTTCTAATTAATGCTTACTTTAGTGTATCTCTAAAGTTTCCCATAACCATTTTACTTGTGTAGTAAGCTCGTCTTATGCTTCCAGCACTTCATAACCATATCAACCTCATTATGCTGATTATCACAGCCACAAAATACCCATGAACTTACTCTTCACAAAGAGAATGTGTCTCTCTATTAGCTCTCCGTAGTTTTATTAACTCTTTTCTGAACGAAGGGTCATAATTAAAGCCCCCTGTATTGTCTTTATTCTAGCCAAAACCCTGTAATTTAAACATAACTTAATTAACTACTATTTAACACACAAAACAGCGAAATAAAATCACAACAGGACATCAAATCCCCCCCAAATTTTTATAACAATCATTTATGTTTCCCCTCAACTCAACTAAAGGTATGATGATGATGGTGATGATGATGGTGATGATGATACAACATACATCCTATTCTATTATTACCTAATACTACTGGTCTCTTTTACGGACCAGTAGTTTATACACAAAATTCTAAGAACACAATAACCCTATTCTAAAATAATAACAATCATTTTACGGGACCAAATCAAGCAAAAAAAAACATTTTATACATGAGGCATCAACACTCAGACTCCACAAAACAATTGTCTTCTTGCTAAAGAGAAGGTTTTCAAAAAAAATAATTCCCTTTACAATTAACTACGTACAGTGGCCCATCCTCATTGGCCTCATTAATCACTGTAACACATATTTCTTCCTACAATTCATAGCTATTTCGTTATAAAACAAAACCATTCAATGTCAAGCATTAATGCCAAAATACTTATATACATATACATATATATATATCTATTTCTGTTATCTACAGATCATCATAACGCGGAACAATACTTGTTCTCCTCGACCAAAATCACTACTCAACAACTGACCGTTCCTTTTTCTGGAAGTCAAACATTGATTATCTCCCCTCACAATTTTCTATCTTTTTCCAGCCTAACTCCTAATACATTATAACATCTAAAATATCCTCATAAGCAAGCACTGTAAACTACAGTTATTCCAATGTCATCTCAATGTACCAGCCATCATCTACTTATTACTTAACCTGTGGCTCGGCACACCAATTATTTCCCATGGCTTTGTACCAAACATCACTACCACTTCTTAATCATTACTGTTAACCACAGTATCTCCACCCTCCTACTTCCAACAAAACTTTGTCTATTTACTATAGACCTCTCACCAAAACAACTAATTCTACTTCTAATTTTCTCGTCTACCCGACGCAATTACTTAACGTATCATCACTTTTTTAACATCTCACCACAACTACTCTAAGCTATCCTCCAGTCTTTCCTAGCACTCTTGTATCGTGACGATAATCAAACCGGTCACCCTCCTCGGAACACGTTCTCCAACATTCATTTTACTGACCTTGTTTACCTTCTTATCTTTCACTCTTATTCATCGGAATTCTTTCAGAACTGCAACCCACGCCACTTATAACCGACAGCAGACCTCTCTTCTCTCGTTCCTGTTAAGAATACTAAACATGTTTTATGAAACATCATTCAGAATGTTAACTCCGTTTTCGTCATACAACTTCCATAATTTCCTTCCAACGTCAGATATTCTACGAAAAAACATCACCACATTCCAATCCTTTTCTTTCTATCTCTCGATTTTCTCATACTCTATGTTCCACGGTTTATCAACGTCACTTATCAACCACTCTTCTCATATTCACACGGACAATGACACACAACCTCGCATCGCGACAAACTAACGTCTCCATACTATTACTACCAAAAAACACTTCAGACGCCAGCTCAACATTCCAGCAATCATTCACCACAATCTATACGTATTTATCTCCTCTACACACATTGACATAAGACATATCGACGCCACTCTTACATTTTATCTATGTACTTCACTTAGGCGACGTCATCACACCTCTCTCCTACTTCTTTCATCACTACGAATACTATAGTTATACTCACGTATGAACTACGCACAACCAGACGAATTATTTCAGAGGACTTTCTCAATTCACTGCTTTCTTATATCTCTACTTTACTCAATCAGTCACTCCTATACGAAGGTCAGACCCTACATTACCTCTCGCAACTTATATTGCTTTCACAGCACTATCTACTATCTCTTCAAACAACTTCATTCCAACAGGTCACTAATCTCGTAACTATATTCTATACTTCTCCACACAACAACTTTCTACTTCTTCCCACAAGCACGACGTAACTCGTATTTTTCAAGCATCCACTTCTACAGTCTCTTAATTCTCACGTTCAACTGTCTACTTTACACACAGGATACTCAGTACCTCCTCAATCTATATCTCCTCACCAGACAGTCTCGGTTCACCTGTCAACAATACTATTCTTTCTTCCCAAACCAACAAGCAAAACTATCTCGGACATCACGTCATAGCTCTGAGTCAAACTATTTCTAATACGAACATTCATACTTAATTTATCTCTCACCCTCTACTAATTCTGTCCTAAATCTACCCTATTTTACTTAATTTACTCTCCCTATATCGTAACCAAACAGAAGATATCCTGTATTACGTAATCCACGTGGAATATCATTTGCCGTAACTCTCTAGCCTCAACAACACCCTCGACTATTCTGTACCATGTGATACTTCTTCTTCTTCTTCAGCATTCCGAGCCATTGAGGTTCTTTGCTGCAAATACAATCTGTCTCCATTCGTCTCTCTGGTGGACCTTCTCTTGCCAGTCGTTGATTCCAAGTGCTTGTAGGTCTGTATGTATATTATCTCTCCACCGCCTTCTTGGTCTACCTCGGGGTCTACGGTCATTTATTTCCTGAGTGTAAGCGAGTTTTGTTTCCCTATTATCTTCCATTCTTTCTATATGCCCCAGCCATTGTAGTCTATTAGCCTTCATGATACCAGTGATTAGCGGGGACTTAAACAAATCATAAATGTCTTTGTTACTTCTTCTTTTCCACTCTCCACTTTGTGTATCCCTAATGGGTCCAAAGATGCGTCTTAAAATTTTGTTCTCAAAGGTTTGTAACAAGGCTTCGTCTCCTTTCGTTGTACTCCAGGTTTCAGAGCCATACAGCACAACTGGTCTGATCAGTGTTTTGTATATTGTGATTTTGGTGTTACGAGATAGCGCCTTTGATTTTAGTAGATGTTGTAGTGCATAGTATATCTTATTTCCAGAGTTGATTCTAGTTTGTATTTCTTCCCTTATGATGTTGGAGCAGTTGAAGATTGTACCCAGGTATTTGTATGTTTCCGTTCTTTTAATGGTCATATTATCTATTTGTATGTGGCCAGAGTTGTTAGCCATTCCGTCTCTTGAAATTACCATATATTCTGTCTTATCTTGGTTGATAACCAGCCCCATCTGTTGGGCTTTTTCCTTTAAGTGAGTCAATATTTCTAATGTCTTTTGTTCACTTTGCCCTATAATATCTATATCATCTGCATAACCAAGCAGCTTGGATGTTCCTCCAATATCACATTCCTCCTTTACCTTCCTTACAACTTTCTCTAGAGCCAGATTGAAGAGTAGCGGCGATAGTGCATCACCCTGTTTCAAGCCAGATGTTATTTGGAAGGGGTCTGATTTCCTGCCTTTATATGTTACTATATTATAAGTATCTTCCATGCATAGTTTGGTCATGTTAATTAACTTCCTTGGTATTCCAAATTCCTGCATAACATTCCATAGACTATTCCTATGGACACTATCATAAGCCTTTTTAAAATCCACAAAAATGTTATGGAGATCTCTTTTATATTCCCAATGTTTCTCGGCTATTTGTCGTAAGATAAATATCTGATCTATTGTTGATCTGTTTTGTCTAAAACCCGCCTGGTAGTCACCTAATATGTCTTCTGAATATGGTTTTAGTCTATTTAGTAATACTGCGGATAGTATCTTATAGCTTGTGGACAGTAGTGATATTCCTCTATAATTTCCACATTGGAACTTGTCTCCTTTCTTAAAGATAGGTATCAATAATGACTCTTTCCAGTCATGGGGTAATTCTTCTGTCCTCCAGATTTTTATTATTAGTTCGTATAGCTTTAGATGTAATGCATGGCCACCTGCCTTTATAAATTCAGCAGCAATTCCATCAGTCCCAGTTGCCTTATTGTTTTTAAGTCGTGTGATTACATATAGGATTTCTTCAAATGTAGGTTCTTCAATTTGTGGTTCGCATGTTAGAACCTCTTCCTGTGGGAAAATGTTACTTGGAGCTTCACAATTTAGTAATTCAATAAAATATTCTTTCCATGTGTTGCACATTTCTTCAATGGTATTTATCATATTCCCATTTTTGTCTTTCAAACCATATGTGTTTTGTTGGTGCCCTCGTTTCATTGACTTCAGTACTTTAAAAAACTTTCTGGATTCATTTTTCTGGTGATTAGTTTCCATATCTTTGATTATATTAATGTGATACTACACCAACAAAATTCATCTGCCTATTTTAGACAGCTCATATACCTATATGCTCAAATCGCAATTCTTCTCATAAGCCAAAACCATTCCATTTTCCTTCCTCACCCCAGGAAATTTAACCGTTATAGAGTGTGTCCAAGTTAAATATTTCATTGTCTCTCAATACATTAACCCGTCTTTCACTTATAATGTCATCTTCACTATCTGTTGTCAACTTATTAAAGTACTCAGGTCTTAAGGTCCTAAGGTCTTCTATTTTACTTAAGTCACTTTCTGTCGTTGAGTAAATTCCCGCTAACTGTCTACCACTATTCTTCTTCTTAAATGAGTTCTTTCTATTTCCTTTATTTGCGTCAGTCTGCTCACTGTTTCCTGTGTACCTTACGTAACGTTTGTACTTTCCCATTTCGTCTTCAGATGACACACTAATAATAGTTCCTTCATCAGACTCATTATAGTTTACTGCAAACACGTCGGCCCTATTCCCATAGTCATCTTTAAAACGTCTGACTTTCTTTCTCTTTCTCGGTCTTCGTCCCTTAGCCTTCCCTACTTTCTTGTCATATAAGCTAGTATCTAGTTCTACAGAGTCACTAACCAAAACTCTGTCCGTCTGTCTACCAGCAACTACTCCGTATGAGGGAACATCACTCTTCGATTCAGGATCTGCTCGTAGTGCAGCTCTCTTATTCTCTGAATCATCAGTATTAATATCTGTTTCAGCATCACTATAATATTCGGCTGTAGGACTATCTTCTCCGTAACCTGAATTCTGACAGCTAATATTCCTACACCATTTGGGAATTAGTTTCCTGTCTATAGCTGAAGAACTTGACATGGCACTACCTCTATTTACAATCATACTATTCCTTTCCTTAATACTTTTCTTCATTGGCTTTCTTTCGTCCTTGGTTTTCGTATGTCTATCTTTCTTACCTTCAACTTTGTCTCCCTTAGTCAAATGAGTTGGTTTTGACTGAGTTTCTATTAAGTCAGTTTGACTTCCCTTTGTTATCTTGCTGACCGGTTGTACCTGAGTCTGCGTACTACTTTCTATCGTATTACCTGTCTGCGTCTGTGTCTCTCGGTTTCTTTTCTTTACTAATAACGTCGTCTTCTTTTCCTGTCCACTAGTCACATTCGCAACCATTTTAGGATTAGTCTGTATTTTATTTACAGGTTCAACTCTGTCTCTCACACCTGAGTTTAGATATTGTCTTTGTCTTTTTTCAAACCATTCGTCACGCCTTTTTCTAGCGCTTACAGTATAGGATGGCCAACTCCTAGAACAGTCTCTCTCATGCCCATTTCTGTATCTCTGATCATTATACCAGCTCCCAACCCTAGTCATCTTTGGATTAACATAAATGCTTCTATACTGCCCTCTATCTTCATTAACTAGTGGCTGTCCTCGGCTATTCTTGTTGTTCCTTTTTATCCCATTACCTCTTACATTAGTTGTTTTACTCTGTAACCAGTGTACGAAACATTCTACCTCGCTGACTGCCATCTTTAACTCTCCTAACCATGCAGTCACGCGTCCTAAGTCTCTGCTCAGGTGCATTTTTACTCTTTATGCTATCTCAGCCTAAAAACAATATCTTCTTCTATATGCTTCTTAGTACCTGGAAAAAACAAACTTGTCTTGAACTCAGCCGAAATAATTCTCTACTGTGTCGTGATGAATCTGTTATGCTAAAATATTTCTATATACATCACTAAATCAATTTCACAGTCGTACTCATCTAAATTAACTATATGATCCACACAAGAGAATTGTTCAATTAGTCAATTGTACGTAAAATTACCTATGTTCGTTATCGGTTAGAATACGCCAGGAGTCTTGTTCCGCCATGCTGAAATATTCTTAAATAAGCAAGCAAAGAACCACACAATTGCAATCTCCTCGTTTAAGGAACACACTCACTTGTTTCGTAAAACAGTTCAGTTATTTTCTATGTTTAGGAACCACACAATTTTACCCTGATTTTGTTTCCTGACCCAAGCACGTACTTTCTTCGACTCGCCGTCAGATTTCGTTCGAACACCAGGAGCCTGCGTCAGCTGAAAATCAGTCGCGGAGTTCAGGTAGCAGAGTTCAGGCAGTCTGTCTCTTCCCCCAGGTAATTTCGTCACTTCTCTTGGGATGCCTGGATAATCTTCAACCCCTGGTTGGGTCCCATCTGAGATTTCTAGCCTTTGTTTTCACCCCGGGTGGGGTACATCATCGACGTCTTGAGATAGCGACTCGATTGCAGTGGAGCCTCTAGATAATCGGACTCGTCAAGGAAAAACTTGGCAACTCTTATCTACTTGCCCCATTGAAATTTTCTTTTTCAGCCGACTCAACAATCAGACGACTGTATTTCTGGGTTGTCTCTTTAGCAGCGGCCTTGGTAGCCCGTTAAAACAACCGACAACGTAGGTGGCGGCTTGAAAATAGCAAAACTCAGGCTATGGTAAGCCCTTTGGAAGCGATACTTTCAGGCAACGGCTATGGTAAGTCCCTTGGAAACGCTAAAGTTCAGACAACGGCTATGGCAAGCCCCTTGATAACGCTAAAGTTCAGACAACGGCTATGGCAAGCCCCTTGATAACGCTAAAGTTCAGACAACGGCTATGGCAAGCCCCTTGATAACGTCCAGGTTAAGCCTCTTGAGGTAAAATTTGCGAAACAGCGGGTATGACAAGCCTCTTGAGTTGTACTATGCACAGCGGCGGCTCTACCAAGCCTCTTGAGTTGTACAATGAAAAGCAACGGCTATACCAAGCCTCTTGAGTTGTACTATGCAAAGCGACGGCTCTACCAAGCCTCTTGAGTTGTACAATGAAAAGCAACGGCTATACCAAGCCTCTTGATTTGAAAATTTGTTATCTCAAGTCTCTGTAACAGCCTTACAGAGGACCACCCCTGGGCGGGCTTTCGGCCTCTGTATTTGCAGATAACTGAATTTTACTGGCCATCCCTTCACTGGTTGTTCTACCACGTGCCGAAATTGTTTCTAGTTGTTTGTAGACTTGGAGCATGGTTATTCGGCATTACTTCGCGTTGTTTTTTCTTTCTTTATCAACCGGACCATATCAGGTTCGCATCCTCGGTCCTAGGCAACATTTCGAGTCCTATAACAGAGCAAGAACTCGCAAGACGTGTTGTAGTTGTTAATATAAAGTTTATTTGCACATGATGACAATATAGCTTCTTCTCCGGTCCAAGGCCTGATGTTAACTGCCCTTGCCAACCCAATACGTCACGATTGAGCATCTCCCACCCTTTCACTCTCGATGCTCAATCGTGCTGTATCTATTTCCCACTAGATCCTAATAATACCCCAGTACTCCCTTACTGTTACAGTAGGTTAAGAGCTATTGACCAAATACCCCGGACACTCAACATACTACAGTGGAATGCCGAAGGAGTTTACAAGAAGAAAGACTCCCTAACACAGCGTCTTCATAAAGATAGAATAGATGTGGCATGCATTCAAGAGACACACCTCAACGCCAATCACAAATTCTCAGTCAGAGGATATCAGGCCACACGTTTCGACCGCGAAGGACACAAAGGAGGAGTTCTAATACTTACACGAAATACAATACCTTGCAGCGAAGTATCTGTGATCTCTGACAACCAAACGGAAATTATAGGTGTTGATATAATGATAAAGGACGTGAAAATAAGAATCTACAATCTGTATAGCCCAGCAGATAAGGACCTTACACTCTCAAACATGAAAATAACTGACACAAACTGCATTATTGTCGGAGACTTTAATAGCCGTTCAGAAAGATGGGGATACCCAGATACTGACAAAAGAGGAGATGAATTGGAGGACTGGGAAATAGACTCAAATCTCCATCTACTCAACAAAGCGGATGACACACCGAGCTTCTACTCCAGAAGATGGCTTACCACTTCTACTCCAGACTTAGCTTTCTGCACAGGAGACATCCTCCACAAAATCGATCGCCATGTGCTGGACCAATTAGCAGGTAGTGACCACAGACCAATCAAGCTTGAAATGAATATGGAGTATGTTCCACAGGAGCAAAAGCCCTTGCCCCGCTGGAATTACAAACGAGCAGATTGGGACAGATTTGCCATACTAACAGACAAATATTGTGAAAACATAAATGCACGATATGGCAACATAAAGCAAATGGTGGAAAGTCTAAACAGAGCGATAATACAGGCAGCCACTGAGTCCATTCCAAGAGGAGCGAGGAAAAATTACAAACCATACTGGACTGAAGAACTACAAAGTTTGGAGGACAAAGTTGAAGATACCAGGAAGACAGCAGAGAGAGAACAAACAATTGAAGCAAACATCTCTCTCAAAGCCATCTCAGCAAAATATAAAAGAACAGTAAATCAAACAACAAGAGATTGTTGGAGGGAAAAAACAGAAAACCTGAATTTTGACAGGGATGGAAACAAACTATGGAAACTAGTGAAAGCCATGAACAATGAAGGACCTAGAAACAAACAAATAACAATTAAACAAGGAAATGCCTTGCTTACAGGCAAAAAGGCTGCAAATGCACTAATGGAACACTATGCAAATGCAAACCACATTGATATTGCAACCGAACAGAAGAAAGCAATCAAAGATAAACAGATACATCATAGAAAAACAGAGACAGCAGCAGAATATATGATGGCAAATCTAACAATGGAAGAAATGGAACAGGCAATGAATACCCTAAAAAAGAAGAAATCACCAGGAAAGGATGGAATCACAAATGAAATGCTAATAGGACTAGGCACCAAGGCAAAGAAGAAACTACTAGCAGTCCTAAATAACAGCTGGAAGAGAGGAATAGTCCCACAGGCATGGAAGGAAGCTATACTAATACCAGTCCCAAAGAAAGGAAAAGACCTGGAAGAACCAAATGGCTATCGACCTATCAGTCTACTTAGCTGTGTAGGAAAATTAATGGAACGCATTATCAATGGCAGGCTAACATGGCATCTGGAAGAAAACCAACTCTTAACACCACACCAAGCAGGATTCAGAAAATACAGATCCACTGAAGATCAAATAACCTATATAGCTCAGGAAATAGAGGATGCCTTCCAAGAGAAAAAGCACACACTAGCAGTCTGGATAGATTTAGAAAAAGCATTTGATAAAGTATGGAAGGAAGGACTGAAAGTAAAACTGCAAAACATGCATGTTTGTGGAAAAATGTATAAATGGATCAGCCACTACCTTGAGAACAGAACTGCCAGGACAAAAGTACAAGGACAAACAAGCAAAATGATGCTGCTGGAGCAAGGTGTCCCCCAAGGAGGAGTTCTTTCACCAACATTATTCCTAGCATATATAAATGACATCACAGAAAATTTTCCAGCCAGAGTACACACATCCTCCTTTGCAGATGACCTAGCCATATGGACATCTGAAGAATATATTAGTACAGCTAACAGCAGAATACAGCAAGCCTTATTAGCGCTAGAGGACTGGTCAAAATCATGGCTAGTGAAGATAAGTGAGGAGAAAACAACATGCACAGTGTTCTCCCTCTCAAATAAAACTCAGCAACCTAAGCTGGTATTGAATGGAAAAATATTGCGCCATGAAGAAAATCCAAACTATCTAGGAGTCACCTTTGATCGTCGCCTGACATGGAAGACACAGGTTGAGAAAAATCGAACAAGAGCAAGGCAGAGAATGGCAATCATGAAAAAGCTTGCTGGTACAACGTGGGGAGCAGATGAGAAAGTTCTCAAGAAGTTATATACTGGACGGGTGAGGCCAGTACTGGAATATGGCATTGCAGCTTGGGCAACAGCAGCTAAGTCAAACTTTAACAAAATAAGTAGAGTCCAAAACCAAGGAATGCGAATCATAACTGGAAGCCTGAAGACAACGCCTATTAATGAACTAGAAAAGATCACTTGTTTACAACCAATGCAGGATAGAAGAGATAGCAGAGCCCAGCAACAAGCAGAAAAATTTAGAAGATTGACAGACCACCCTATGTACAACAGATTTAATGGTTTTGGAAAGGGAAGACTGAAGCGTAGCAACTTTGTAGAAACTGCAAAACGAAGGATTAGGGCAGATCCTATACTTAACATATCAACATTCAAGCCCATACACAATGCACACAACTTCCCAGCTTGGAGACAGCAGCAACTGCCTGAGATGATAGAAAACATTCCTGGTATTGAGAAAAAGAACACTCAGCATGAAACCGAAAGAAGAGAAATAACCCTAAACTACATAAAAGAACATTACCCAAGCAGGAATTGGACCCATGCATATACAGATGGATCAGCCAAAAATTCAATAGAGAATGGAGGAGGAGGAATTCTCCTAAATTTAAAAAATGGAGTGAAAAAAAACACATTCAATGGCAACTGGAAAATTTTCAAGTAACTTCAAAGCGGAGGTAGAGGCTTTGAAAACTGCAGCAGAAATGCTCCTGATGGAGGAAAATAAAGAGAAGCAAATAGCTATCTTCACAGATGCAAAGTCAGCTGTCTCAATACTCAAGAGCAATAACAGCACAGAACTAACTGACCTAAGAGCAGCACTCCATGGTCTATGCCAGAAATCCAAAAAAGTTGTAATACAGTGGATCCCATCACATTGCAGTATACCTGGAAACGAAGAGGCTGACAGACTGGCAAAAGAGGGCGGACGACTACCACAGCCTGACATAGACATAACCTATAATGAGGCAAAGAGGTTGATAAAAAGCACTTATAGAACCAAATGGGAATCTGAGCATCCAGGCCATCAGAAGGATGATGCATATTACAAACTCGACCGAAGAGAACAAGTAGCAATCTTCAGACTCCGCACAGGACATAACAGGCTGAAATACCACTTGTTCAATAAACTAAAGATAGGAGATACTGATGAATGTAATTGTAGAACTGGAAAAATGACAGCAAAACATTTGCTGCAGGATTGCCCAACGTATGCAGAACAGAGAAAGATATTTTGGCCCACACCTGCTTCATTTGAGGACAAGCTCTATGGAGATATCAACAAGCTCAAGTTGACCGCAGCTTACTTTAACTACATACAGGTTGACATTTAAAGGTGCATGAAGACCCAGAGGCATGAAATGGAATATTGCTTGGATAGCAAATCCATTATGTGGAAAGTCCAAATCGAAAGCTCGCTGTGTGGGCTTCATAAAAGGTGGAAAAGTGTCCTAGTGGCACGAAATGGAATATTGCTTGGATAGCAAATCCATTACGTGGAAAGTCCGAATCAAAAGCCCATTGTGTGGGCTTCAAAAAAGGTGGAAAAGTGTCCTAGTGGCATGAAATGGAATATTGCTTGGATAGCAAATCCATTACGTGGAAAGTCCGAATCGAAAGCTCACTGTGTGGATGTCATCTGCAGACTGCATACTTCTGGTTTCCGGAAGAACAGCCTATGGTGAACGGAAGGCCCAATATACGGAAGTGAGGCTAAGCAGCCATGTGCAGGACGTTACGATTCCTTGGGTGAGCCCAGTACCAGAGCGCTATGTATCGGCTCTGCAAGTATGGAAGCCTCCTTGGATGGCGGGGAATGCCCATGGTCTGCCCCTGCCTTCCCTTGAGGGCTGATCAGGATCTTTGGCTGTTCTATATGGACCAGCTGGGATGGGGGATAACACCACAACAGTGAGAGTCAAACGTCCTAAGAAACCCCCGGGAAGGTTAACCCGGTCAACAAATGCCCGCAGAAGTCGGATGTGTCGGCCTAACGGCGCAAGAACGCAGCTCTGCTGTAAACAGGCACAACGCAATCACATCCGAAAAAAAAACTCCGGGTGAACGAAGAAGAAGAAGAAGATGCAAACATAGATTGTAACATAATAGGGCAAGCAAAGGCCGCATTTAAGAAAATGTAAAGTATCTTTTGGAATAAGTCACTATCACTGAATGCAAGAAAGAGAGTGCTGAAATGCTATATAGAACCAGTTTTGCTGTGTGGTAGTGAATCTTGGAATGTATGTGAACAAATTAGGAACAGCTTGGAAGCAACAGACTTGTGGTTCCTGGGACGAATGTTGGGAATTCCAAGGACTGCCAGAGTAACTAACAACGATTGCCTGAAAGAGGCTATTGACACTAGAACAATATATGCAACAATAAGAAAGAGACACACAACTATCTTTGGTCATGTGATGAAAAAAGAGGCATTGGCGAACATCATGACAACCGGAAAGCTCAGTGGGAAAAGAAGCAGAGGCAGACCAAGAGAAATTATGCTGGATTGAATGAGACGGTGGCATGGAGGATTATCAACAGCAGAGTTGATTCAGACCACCAAAGACCGAGATATGTGGAGAAACATGAACGCTTACGCCAGTTGGCAGGGACTTGATGATGATGATGTTTCTGCTCTTAATCAACGTACACATCTCCATCTGATGCTATGATCTCCTCCAAAATAATGGAATTTATTGATTTGCTTAAGCACTTTTCTTTCTATTTTAGTGTTATCCTTTCTTTGATATAACCATTGTTTCTGTTTTCGTGAAATTATTTTTTTTTTTAAAGTATCTTTTTGAACTCTGGTACTAAAATGTTCAAAAGTTGTTACAAACATCTTGTATGTTCAGCTGACTGGCACCTTGCCGTCTTGACAGACGATAGTTTGTAAAATGGAGTTATACCTCTCCATAACACAAAGCCTCGACTGAATTTAGAGACCATGTGTTGTCCATGCAGCATAATCCCTCTCTCGGCCAGTCTAGTGTATTCCAGAGGAAAGGTAAACCAATACGTCTGGAACAAGACAAGCTGCAGAAGCTGCCGGATCAGCAAAGCATTGCTCTAACTGTCCGCCTGTCGGAGCTTCAATCCTAGACCAGTTGCCAACCAAGGCTTAGGGCCTTTAGGTTGCATTTCCTTGCACTAGGATAAGGCTCGTACCCTCCCAATTGCGCTCCTCCGCCTGAAGCCGTTGACACCATGTGGGGTGTTGGGTTTGGTAAGCGTTGCCCAACATTCGGCGCTAACAGAAGCAGGTATAGTATGTCCAGAAATAAATGCCGTCATTCACGATCAATTATTTTGAAAACTGTCTGTTGCATCGTTATGAAATTTTTCCTGCCGTCTTATATTTACCCCCACCCAATGAATATGTCTTTGATAGGTCAAAAAGCAACTTAAATCATCGAAAGCGGCGACATTTCTTTGATGTTTTGCTGAAAAACTAGTGATTTCTCGCTAACAAACTTGTTTGTACAGTAATGAATGCCCCGACAATTCACATGACGACACAAGGCGTATCCGGATTCGCATGGGAGTGGGTGCAATGAAAGAAGTAGCTTAAAAGTCAACTGGGTCGGCTGCATTGCACCGGGTGTTTACCCCATATGGCTCAGTTTCTTTCCGCAGCGCGGAAAGCGTCGCACAAAGCACGAACTCCGCAGCTCCAGCGACGACCCTCGGGTGTCTCCGAAAAAAATGCACTCGTGAAATGAAGGACGCGGCCCGGAATCGAACATACAACCTTCGGAGCCCGAGTCAGAGGCTTGACCACTTCACCACGGAGAATCCCGAGAGGGGTGCAATGTGTAACATTAGTAAAGACAGAGAATTTACAGAGGCATGGGGTAAATAATGTGTAAATTGACAGGAAAGTAGAAGGAATATATTTCTTACCTTATTTTTCATTTCCTTCTTGTTTCTTCAGCTGCTGGTTAATAATGTGTACACAAGTATTCATGTTACTAGGATGCATTTAGCTTTTTATATTGAGTTCGCGAAAGCTTCCAAACAGCTATGCGTTAATGTGCGTATGGAGTGACCAGAAATGATACCGCAATTTAGTCATCATGTGTCCATTTTTAAGGATCTGTTCAGCTGTCTGTGTAGTTTGTTCACACGTACACATGGGTGACAGACCCGCTTTGAGTCTTCGTGAAAGATTGTCTACTCTTCTGTTTACTGTTCAGAGACGGAACATGATTACCTGTTTTGCACTATAAAAATAGTTGTCAGTGTCAGAGAAAATTATGAGATTTAGCATATAACCTTATAGTTCTGGAGACTGCACAGCAGATCTCAATGTTTGTTTATGTGAGGTATATAATTTACGGGTCAGAGATGAAGTACATATAAAATGTGTTACATCTTCACATGGAGACATCAGTCAGTGTTCAATAATGAATATTCTCCGTGGTACACGGGAATTTCCTTACGAGAAGCACGTCACATAGTGGAACGGAAGTGTTCAGAGACGACGTCAATAATTACTGTAAAACAAGTTTGTTAGCGTGAATTCAGTACATTTTCGACAAATCAGCAAAGACATTTCGCCGCTTTCCATGATTTTAGTTGTCTTTGGACCTATCAAAGACATATTCCTTGGGTGGGGGTAAATATAACACGGCAGGTAAAATTTCATAACAATGCATCATATACTTTTAAAAACAATTGAACGTGAATGGGGGGAAAACATTTATGAACGCGTTATAATTCTTGCTGCTTGTTTCAGGCGAATATTATTTATAATTCCGGGATCTATCCCACCAATTTTAATATCCACCGACATTTTGTTAAAGCGTTAAAAGGTGCTTCTCGGGTAATGTTGACATAATGTATCCTGTCTCGTGTAATGGTGACATAATGTTTACCTTCTCGGTTAATATTGACATTTAGTACGTTGTGAAAAAAATATTGGCATAATACATTACACAGTGAGCCTCCGGTAATGTTGACAGAATTTATGAAGGATGAATATGAAATTTAAACCAAGAATGAACACGTTTGCACTCGTTGCATTACCGTACGTGCTCCGTCCATTTCTTCAGTAGCCAATGAAGAGTTCCCATCCTGATGGTACCATTCACAGTCTGATTAAACGCCCGCCTGCGTTTATTCCCTACGGGTTGAGTGTCGTCCAGACCCCCTGCTTACTCTCGCTGAATCAGCATGTTATGTTGAAGGAGTGAGCCGACAGCAACCTGACTGGCACCTGATCTTCTTGATAGACGATAGTGTGTAAAATGGAGTTATACCTCTCCATAGCACAAAGCCTGGGCGGAATTTAGAGACTATGTGTTACCCATGCAGCATGATACCTCTCTCGGCCTGCTTAGTTTACTCCAGAGGAAAGTTAAGACCGATACATGTGGAACAAGACAAGCTGAAGAAGCTGTCGAATCAGCAAAGCAATACGCTAACTGTCCGCCTGTCGGAGCTTCGATCCTAGACCAGTTGCTGGCCAAGGCTTAGGACCTGGTCTGCCTTTGCCTTGATATTTAGTGTTTAGGTTGCATTTCCTCGCACTGGGGTAAGGCTTGTACTCTCCCAATTGCTCTCCGCCGCTTAAAGCCGTTGGCACAATGTTAGGTGTCGGGGTTGGTGAGCGCTGCCCAACATTCGGCGCCAACAGAAGCAGGTAGTACCGTCTACAGTCATATGTGACTAAGACCTGACGATAGTAACCAAAGCATATTGTATTAGAGCAACACTTAAAAGATTCGATGGTCATGTGTTTGTATCTCAAGTCCAAGGGGGTGAATGTAGACAAGAGCGCTATCCTTGGAGCCAGAGAAGAATATTCAACCGACACATAACTGGCGTCGTCAGTCTCTCCTGATGTCCCTCTATATTGTTGCAAGAAAGGGGTCAGATGTACGACAGTAATCAGTTGATTTACTAATTCACTTCATGTAGTAACCGGCAGGATATTGATCACATCTATCCACAAGTGACGATTGCTCTATAAATAAACGGGGATAGAACTAGCTGCCCAGTACGAAGGTCAGCATGGCCAAGTGAATAATAATGGCTGTTCTTAAACATCCGATGTGCTAATACGGAGGTAAAGGGATTCAACCCCTAGACCAGACAGGTGAACTAAAATGTTGACTTCTCGTCCTTGACGAAGCTGTGAAGTCGGAGTGGGTTCACCTGATGGCAAGGGACACTGGTAACCAGGAAAGCTAATTCACATACAAACTTTACTCCAGTGCTACTATTTTTTTTTTATAGAAGTAGTGTGTATGGACCACGCTTGAGTCCAATGTGAGCGAGCGCAAAAAACAAAAAAACAAAAACAAATGCCCAATACGCCTCAATGCATGTGAGACCTATTGACAGACCTAGCGACTCCAAGGAGATTCAGTGACAGCTTGGTCGGAGCACACCCCGAGCTAGAAACAGATTTTGTGGTCATCATAATGTCATTATTGGAAATATGAGATGGTAGCACCACTGTGATCATGTGCTCGTAATATATTAGACATGAGAAGATATCACAATAGTGATCTTGTACTCCTTGTCTATCTATATATATAAAACAGAATTTATGGGTGTTTGTGGGTGGGTATGTGGAGATGTATTGGCTGCGTTCGATAACGGTCCATCCGATTGAGATGGAATTTTCTACACGTCTTCTTTTCATTCCTGTGCAACCGACTGTCAGAGTATTTTACTAACCAAAATAATATTTACTTTGAAAATTTAAAAATTAAATTTACATTATCATTTCAATATAGCAAGGGGACATAACATAAGAAAAGTTATTTCAAGGGGCATAACTTTTAATAACATTCCTATTACTCTATATATAGATTGTTGCATCGTTTTCAAAGATTTATAAACTCTTTGTCCATAGTTATTTACAGGCATATGAGTTATAATAAATAATGATATAATCTTTAAGGCATTTTCATAGTTTTCATAAAAATAATGCATCTATTTAAATAGTGAAAATTTTCTAACTCATCTTTTTATTTTGCTTCAACAGCACATTAATTTTTTTTTAACATTCTCATATGTACGGCGCGTTACACCCACGTTGGGTATTTCTGATGACCGTTGTCAAAGAATTGCTTCAAAAGAGATGTTGAATGAAAGAATGTATGAGAGGAAATAGAGAAGAAGGGCAGATGTAGGACGGGCCTGCGAAAGATTTTCGTTCGTTTAAAAAAAAAAAGTAATTTTTTGTGATAGAAAGTTAGTTGCATATCGTTTGCAGTCAACCCACCGCACACCATTTATTGGCTGTTCGTGATATCTTGGTAAGTTTACTTTAGATAGATCTCTTCCGATCATATTTTCTACTATCAATCTATCTATTCTTCTACTCTATCTATATTTTTAACGGGAACGTGCCGAACATAGATAGATAGATAGATAGGTAGGTAGGTAGGTAGATAGATAGATAGATAGATAGATAGATAGATAGATAGATAGATAGATCAGATAGATAGATAGATCAGATAGATAGATAGATCAGACAGACAGACAGAAAGACAGACAGATAGTCGGGAACGGGAGCTTTTTTGACTACTTATATGAATTAAATGAGATGCTCCCCACCAGGGAATGGGTGAAGCCGGGCCGGGTCAGACAGACAGACAGATAGACAGACAGACAGATAGTCGGGAACGGGAACGGGAGCTTAGATGACTACTTATATGAATTAAATGAGATGCTCACCACCAGGAGCTGGGCGAAGCCGGGCCGGGTCAGACAGACTGACAGACAAGCAGACAGACAGACAGATAGATAGATCCCCGCCAGGGCCTGGGCGAAGCCGGGCCGGGTCAGCTAGTATATATATATATATAAAAGACAGTGTGTGTGTGTGTGTGTGTGTGTGTGTGTGTGTGTGTGTGTGTGTGTGTGTGTGTGTGTCATTTATGCGTTCCCGAACGGTCCATCCGATTGAGATGAAATTTTGTACAGATGTTCTTCTCACTCCCGCAGATACAACTGACATAGTTAGTTAGTTTAAAAAGTTTTGTACGCAATAAAACAACATTAAAAGGAAAGACGTATAATTAAGGGGACTTAACAACAAAAGTTATATCAATGGACATTACTTTTAGTAGCATTGCTATATTATGTAATTTAAATAATTGTTGCATTTTTTTCGATTCGATTTCACCATTACTCCTACCCGGTTCAACTTCAAGGAGAAGTTATAGTTACGGTCCATCACCTGCTCAGAATGATGGTCCTGTGACTGAGTCAGCCGCAAAAGCAGCTGCTCACGGTTTTATCCTCACAGGTTTATTAATCCGAACGTGCTTGTTGTCCAAATGGGGTAAAGAACTTTTCTTCCCGCATATCCTTTACAGTACATTGCAGTCAACACCAGCATTTTCAGCTGCTATTGATGTCTTGGCACGTTTTACGTTCAGTAGTTTGCCATTGCTTTCTTAACGATCGGCTCACATACCCTCCGTAAGAAACCAACGTGAAACGATCCGCTGCTGAATCTCGCGCAGCTGGTTCTTACGAGAGTATATGAGATTACGAACAGCGTCGTTAACACCTTCGCCAGGAAGACGCTAATGAACTACAGATATAATAAAAGATGTCATGAAAGTTTCGGTTTATATAGGCTACCTAATGACCGTACGTCAAATTGCATGTGGTTCTTCTACGAACGCTGCCGTCAATTGAGGGGCGGCAGGTTCAAATCCCCGCTGTGACCACGCCTATAGCTTTCAAATTTATATTGTCCAGTGTGTCCTGTAATCTCCACTGCCTTCCTCTACTTCCATGAGTGCCCATCAATATCATTAAGTGTATTTCCCATGATATAAAGTTGAACCCCAGAACATCAAGTTAGATATAGCAGAACTTCAAACAAAGACCTGCAGGAAACGTATCAGTTAACTGGGTAGAACAGGTGTAATGTCACGGAGATAATGCAGCTGTTTATGAACGGTGAGATATGGTACACGAATCAATAGAGCTGACATCAAAAGACTGTTCCCCTCCTATGCTTAGTTGCAAAAGCACATGGATCACACAGATGACATTGTACAGACGCTGGGTTTAGACATAAAGACAAAGCAAAATAAGGTAGAATTTAATACACTTCTTCTCTTCTTCTTCTTCTTCTTCTTCTTCTTCTTCTTCTTCTTCTTCTTCTTCTTCTTCTTCTTCTTCTTCTTCTTCTTCTTCTTCTTCTTCTTCTTCTTCTTCTTCTTCTTCTTCTTCTTCTTCTTTATCTTCTTCTTCTTGGTGTGTGAGGATGTGTGTGTGGGTGGGGAAATGTGTGTGGGTGGGGATCAATGGGTGGGTGGCGGCATGTATGTTTGCCTGGTTCTGTGTGAGTGCGTGGAGGTATGTGTGGGTGGGTGGGGGGGGGGTTTGGTGGGTGGGGGATGTGTTGGTGGCTGCGGGATATGAGGGTGGATGGGGGATGTGTCTCACAACATTGCAATATGCACTGTTTATGTTTACAACTTTCATTTGATAATGTTTTTTTTTTTCTCTCATGTGAATGTATCATGCTTTATGCATTGTTTATGCTTACAAAATCCATTTGACAATGTCTTTTCCCCCCTATGTTAATGTAACATGCACATTTGATGAATGAAAGATGAGTGATTGAAAGGGCCGAATGTGAGACGGGCCTGCGTGCCCAATTTGTTACCCTTTTAAAATAAAGTTTGTTCGTTGGTTCGTTCGTTCGTTTGTTCATTCGTTCGTTCTCCTCCTCCTCCTCCACCCTTTCTTCTTCTTCTTCTTCTTCTTCTTCTTCTTCTTCTTCTTCTTCTTCTTCTTCTTCTTCTTCTTCTTCTTCTTCTTCTTCTTCTTCTTCTTCTTCGCCTCATCCTCCTCCTTCTTCTCCTTTTCCTCCTCCTCCTTCTTCTCTTTCTCCTCCTTCTCCTTCTGCTCCTCCTTCTGCTTCTCCTCCTTCTTCTTCTCCTCCTCCTCCTTCTTCGTCTTCTCCTCCCCCTCCTTCTTCGTCTTCTCCTCCTCCTCATTTTTCTCCTTCTGCTCCTCCTTCTGCTCCTCCTTCTTCTTCTTCTTCTTCTTCTTCTTCTTCTTCTTCTTCTTCTTCTTCTTCTTCTTCTTCTTCTTCTTCTTCTTCTTCTTCTTCTCCGTTTCCTCCTACTCCTTCTTCTCTTACTCCTTCTTCTCCTCCTCCTTCTGCTCCTCC